>CAUHTR010006033.1:0-17218 GCA_959609185.1 Schmidtea polychroa
AAGCGAAGAAGAAATAAAAGTTAAGATTAATTTTATATTGAACATATTGGTTTCATATATTTCTTTAAGAGTTAAATCATAATGTTTTATCTACCCATATGTCAATAGTAGTAGAATGCGTCCCTCCAGGACAGATCTCTAACTCCACTCCACTGAGGAAAAAATATTAAGCCAAAAAATAATTTTGTTTAAAATTTTTATGGAAGTCAACTCAATTTCCACTCCAGGACAGTCTATATATTATTGGGATTCCCGTTAAGTTGCCAAGACACGAAACAAGAATATAGGGTTGAATGTTCCTACTCGTAAGATGGCTATCATACCTATCCGAAGGATGCCTGGTCAAACTTGCCAAGATTCCGAAAAACCCCCAAATGACTATTTACTTCACGACAGGGTGAAACCTATATGACAGGTGAGCTCCTACCTTAGAACTACTCTCCTATAGAGCTTCTATCCAGGTTCTTGACTGCCGATTGAAGGACTTTCGGCTTTCGCGTTACTCGCCGTCACTTATGCTTAAGCTTCTGCCTGCTTAGTCTTCCTACGCTTAGTTCTTTCATCGCGCGCTCATTTGTTTCCTCTTTGGTTTCTGCGGTGTTATTAGAGGAGTGATGACGGCACTGGTTGTACTGGGCTTGACTGGAGTTGTGCTCAGAGCCGTAACAAGTCATTATTGCGCCCTGTGCGGTTCATATATCTGGCGCCCTTAAAACCCGAATTCAGATCAGCCTACTATAACAATTATAATATTCATGTTGAGATTGTTAACTGTGTATTCATCTCCAGCTATTATAATAGGTAGTAATGCTCTTAAAATTCTGTTGCTAATTGAAAAAATGACAAGGTCCCATTTTGTGGACTAACATTTTACAAAAGACACACCTACAAAGGCACGCTAATGGACCAGTTCAATCAGCAATGTTAAAGATAGGCTAGTTAGGGCATCGTTTTGAAGGGCATTTGATAATTTCTTTTATTTATATTTTGTTATTTTTTGGTAACTTTAAAAATATTTTACATTACAATTTTGCGCCCCTTTCAGATGTGCGCCCTGTGCGACTGCACCACTCGCACAACCCTTGTTACGGCCCTGTCTGTGCTGAATATCCGGAGTGGGAGAAATGGATACGGGTTCCACGCACTCTTTGCAGGCCGTTCTTGACAAAGCAAATTCTCATTTACCAATTTTATTTACGTATGAATTGCTCATCATTATTTTAGCCATTTTTACAAATTAATCATCTTTATCAATTTATCATGTACTGAATTGCTCATCATGAATGTATTTTGGAAATTTATTTTAGCCATTTTAGAAATGGCTTTCTGGTAAGATGTTTAATTTTAAGAAAATTTTAAGGCTTGAATTTTGAGCCATCGTTAGCGCAGCATATAATTATATCTGGAAACTTGAAACTTTCTTCAGTCAACTGAATACTACTACAATTTATATCTGTATATATGGTTATAGGAGATAAATAACTTGACATATTGTATTTATACAAGGAATCCAATATTTATCCTACGTGTGCTACTAAATTATTGCATTATAACATTCTTCTAGCCTCGCTCTCTTGAGATTATCTAACCGGTCACCGGTGTAATAGAATGTTACTTTCTTTACACCGCATTCATTCATGCTGTGCTAGATTAGAGATTTTTTACATATTTTGTGTGGCCGTTGGAGGGTCTATAAGACTAAAATTCGAATATAAGTTAAATATGACCGTTACACAAAATTACATAATAGTATATTATAATTATTTTTAAAAACATTAATATCAATAATATTATTATTAACACTAATATTAACAATAATTAACATTTACTATTAAACCATGAAAAAATTTGAATCTGGCGCAAAAAACGCCAAAAGAAACGTCTTTTTGAAAAGGCGGCAGAACTGCAACGTGGCGGAATCGATAAGTTTGTTAAAAGATCTGAAATTTATAGTAAATCAGTTGAAATAAAATTAGCTGATACTGAGAAATTACTACAAAGTTCATCTACAACAGATGTTTCGCCGCAAGAAAACGATTTTAATGAATAAAATGGCGGGCTCCTGGTCTGGCGGGCTCCAATCATACTACTCTACTGTTTTTTCTCTTTTATGTCTCTTTTCACAGGTCTGATCGAGATTTAAGTGTAACAATGTATAGGCAGAATTTAATTCTCTACAAAATGGCTCAATTACAATTTCAGTTTGGTGCTTTGTGTGTAATGCACACATGTTTTTACAATAAATTTGTATTTTTATACATTTAACGTAATTTTCTTGGGATTTTATTAATATAATATATAGATAAAATTCAATTTTCTATAAAATAGCTTGATTAAAATTTATGTATCTTGTTTTGTGAGTAATACACATATGTTTTTACGATAAATTTGTATTTATTATACGTTAACGTAATTTCCTTGGATATTTATTCATATATTATATAGATAAAATTTAATTTTCTATAAAATGGATTGATCTAGATTTTAAAATGTTGTATTATTTTATTACTTTGTTGCAATATTTTTATAATCTTATAACAATTTGCTTAAATATTTTACATCTGGTGAAATATTTCCGAAATATGTTATTACTTTGTTGTAATTTACTGAAAGACTTCACAATTTATTACAATATTCTTTTTAATTTGTTGTCCGTCTTCGAAATAATGTATTGATTTGTCCCAATTAGCATCATTATTTTATTACTTTGTTGCAATATTTTTATTATTTTAGTTACAATTTGATAAATATTTTACAACTGTTGAAATTTTCTGAAATATGTTACTACTTTGTTGTAATATTTTCTAATCTTGTTACAATTTTCTTAAATATTTTACAACTGTTGAAAATTTATCTGAAATATGTTATTACTTTGTTACAATTTTATGAAAACGTTATTACTGTTTTGCAATTTGATGAAAAATGATATTACTTTGTGGGTTCATCACATTATTTTTATTAAATTATTATGAAAATGTTAAATAAGTCAACTTTAGCATCAAATGTGTTTTTTAAATATATTTAAATTTTTAAATACCGCAATATATCTTTGTCCTACCCCTTCCTTGATTTTGATTGGTTAGAATTTGTTCCTATAAACAATAATAATCTATAAACAATAATAATCTATAAACAATAATCAATCATTAGTCACATTTAACAAATAATTAACCTATAAAAATGAATTCTTTAATAGAAAACGTTATGAATGTCCGAGAAAAAATTCAGGAATTTGGTAAATTTTAATTTATTTATTAATTAATTTATTAATTAATTTAGATAATATTAATGAAGACAATTTAAAATCGAAGATTAAAGGAAATTTGAAAAGAAAAAGTAAACATAATTTTTAATTTATTGATTTAATTAATTAATAATTTAGGTAATACGAATAAAGAGAAAAATTATGTCAATGTGTCAATAAATCGAAATGAAAATTTACAATGTAAGTATTGATTACTTTTTATAATTTAAATGAAATTTAATATAATTTTTTAAGTAAATGTTAATATTTTTAATTTAGTAAATTTTTATTTTTTAGTAAATAAAATTTGTAAAATAATAATAATTTGCAAATTTTTGCGTAAACATTTATTAAAATATTTCATTTAAATTATATTTTTTTTTAAATTTTATTTTATAGGTATACTTTACCCAAATTATTGTTCATCAAAAGAGCATGATAATAATTGCCATTCTATAATGGAGAATTATTACACGAAAAAATATTATAATAAAACTTATTTTATATGTCCCGTATGTAAGACTAGTGACCCCGTAACATATAGCGTTTTTTATAATAAACATAAAAATCATTTAGATAGGTTTAATTTTAAAAAAGATAGTGTTTTTAAAAGACCCTCAACTATAGAAAAAAATAATAAAAATTAAAAAATTAAATTAGATACTTCTTCTTTTGAATCCCAGGTCGGATTGCCTTTTGTTGAATCCAATGATGGATTGGTTGTTGAATCCCAGGACGGATTGTCTTTTGTTGAATCCCAGGTCGGATTGCCTTTTGTGGAATCCAATGATGGATTGGTTGTCGAATACCATGATGGATTGGTAAATAAAGGTTAATAATATCTCAAATTATGCAAAGCCTTTAACTGCATCATTTTTTGATGAAGGCATTAAGGAATTAAATGAGAAAATTACTAATATTACTGAGTTAGGAAGCAGTTGGAATATAAAAAATATCACTGAAATACATTTCACCATAACAAAAATAAGTAGGTTAAGTAGATTAAGTGGTAGGAGTTTCATTGAAACACCTACTTATCTAAAAAATAAAAATTGTTTAATTAATATAAAAAACAGTGATGATTCATGTTTTTTATATAGCATTTTAGCTATTTTAAAATATGATGAAGTTATTACACAATATAGGAATAGGACATCGAGTTATAATTTATCCGACTTAGTATACGACCCGTTAGAATTACCTATGAAATTAAAAGACATTAGGAAATTTGAATCTAAAAATCCATGCTTAATAATTAACGTTTTTTCATATGATAATAGCAAACAATTAACTGATAATTACGTATTAAAACATCCACATTTAGATATTATACATCGTTCCAAAGTTTTAAATGGAACTGTAATTAATTTACTACTATTAAATAAAGGAAACAATTTCCATTACGTAGCTATAAGTAATTTAAATAAGTTAATGAATTGTCATATCAACACTAGTTGTCCTACACGCATACGTTCATTATGGTGCCATCGGTGTTTGAACGGTTTTAATAATAAACACGCACTGGACAAACATGAAATATTATGTAAACGTAATCAATTAGGAACAACTCTTTACACCTTCCCTCAAAATAAATTATTACAGTTTACTGACTGGCCGAAAACAGTAACTCCTCCTTTTGTAGTTTATGCAGATTTTGAGGCTATTTTACCTTCCGATAATGTTCATTTCCAACGACACATGCCAATATCTGCTGGTCTTTTACTTGTAAATAACTTTGACGGATCTAAATCTTATCAACAGTTCATAGGTTTAGATTGCGTCGAGAGTTTTTTAAGTGCTATAGAGGATATAGCATTAAATAAGGTTCTTCCTTTTTATTATAAAATGGGTAGGAAACCTATGATGAAATTAACAAAAATTGAACAATGTCAATTTGTTAGTGCATCTGTTTGTTATCTTTGTATGAAATCTATCGTCGATCCTGTTAGAGATCACGATCATTTTACGGGGAAATACTTGGGTGCAGCTTGTAGCACATGTAACATAAATAGGAAAATAAATAAAATTTTGCCTATCGTATTTCACAACTTGAAGGGATACGATATGCACCATATACTTAAATATGGATTAAATAAATTTAAAAATTGGACTTTAGGTTGCATCCCAATAACGACTGAAAAATTTATTTCTTTGATTGCGCATTTAGGAAAAATTAGCTTAAGATTCATTGATTCTTATCAATTTGTTAATGATTCTTTAGCTAAAGCAGTCAAAACTTTGAATACTTTACTTTTAACTAATTCTGTTTTTTCTGGCACTATAGTTTCCGAAAAAGGAATCTTCCCTTATAATTTCGCTACATCCTTAGATATTCTCCAAACTACTTATGAATTACCACCAATCTGGGAAGGTGTCACTGAACTTGAGTATGAAAAAGCTCAGGAGATTTGGGTAGAAACTAATTGCGTAACTTTATTAGATTATATTAGATTATCTACTTAAAACTCGATTGTTTTCTTTTGGCTGATTTCTTTCATCAGTTTCGTTTGAAATCTATTGCTCACAATAGATTAGAACCATTGAATTATTTCGGAATTCCTGGTATGTCTTGGTCTTCTGCATTAATGTCTTTAGATGAACCAATTGAGCTCATAACTGAAAACGAAATGTTTAGCTTTTATGAGGGTGGAATAAGAGGCGGTCTTACTTTTGTAAATAAGCATTACGTAAAAACCGATGAAAACACCGAGTTACTTTATATAGATATTAATAATCTTTATGGTTGGGCTTTAAGTCAATCATTACCTTGTGGTGAATTTAGTTGGGTTCTTGATGGATTTGATTTAATAATGGATGAATGTAGGAATTTAAATCTTGAATCTTTGTCTTATGGATACACTCTTGAAGTTGATCTTGTAATTCCTTCTGAACTTCATGATAAGTTGGATGATTTCCCTGTAGCTGCTGAAAAAATGAAACCTGCTGGTTCTAAGGTTGAAAAATTATTATTAACTCATCTTCCAAAATCTAATTATGTGATTCATTGGAGATTATTAAAATTATATTTGGAACTTGGTGTTAAAGTAACACGTGTAAATAGGGGTGTAAGATTTAAGCAATCTCCAATTTTTAAAAAATATATAGATACCAATACAGAATTAAGGTCAAAAAGCATAAATAATTTAGATAAAAATTATTATAAATTGTTAAATAACAGTTTATACGGCAAAACAGTTGAAAATTTAAAGAGAAGAATGAATCTTCGTCTTTGTACTACTGCCGGTAAATTAGTTAAATATTCTTCAAAGCCGACTTTTAAAAAATCTATTAAAATAGACGATAATTTAATTGCAGCATTATTGAATTCAGATTCTATATGTTTAGATAGACCAAGTTACATTGGTCAATCTGTACTTGATCTATCTAAACTTCGAATGTATGAATTACAATATAAGGATTTAGAATCATTTCGCAATGAGTTTAATTGTAAAATTAATATCGTTGCAGGTGATACAGACTCTTTTTTCCTCGAAGTCATTAACTGTAAACTTGAGGTTCTTTTACCTGCAATGATTCGAGATAATTTATTAGATACTTCCAATTACAATAGTTGTCATTCCTTATATAGTAAGAACCTTGATTCTGTCATTGGAAAGTTCAAAGACGAGAATAAAGGTCTTAAATATAAGGAATGGGTTTTTCTTAGACCTAAATGTTATAGCTTGTTGGGTGATGAGGAAACAAAAAAGGCTAAAGGTGTAACATTGAAAGGTAGTGACATAAAACATCAGTCGTACCTGGATTGTTATAACACTAACCAGATTTTTTCGGTTCCTCAGACTAAAATAACAAGCAAAAATCATCAAATTTTTACAATTAAAAATACTAAAATAGCACTAACTAACAAAGATGACAAAAGGGTTTGGGTGGGGAAAAATACTAGTCTTGCATATGGGCATGTAAGATTAAGTCAATTAAATATTGGAGAAAATGTTGGAGAAATTGTTGGAGAAGAATTTGATGAAAATGTTGGAGAAGATGAGGAAGAATTTAATGAAGATGTTGGAGAAGATTTTGGAGAAGATGATATCGATATCGATGACGTTATTTTGTCTGATGAAGAATAATTTTATTAAATAAAAGTTTATATCTTTACATTTGTTATTTGTTTGGTAAATTTTTATGTTTGTTATATGTCTAGTTATTTTTATGTGTTTAGTTAATTTTTATGTGTTGTATAGTATTTGGTTGAAATATTATTATTATTATTATTATTATTATTATTATTATTATTATTAATCTATAAAAAATTTCATTAAAAAAATTACTTAAAAAAAAAAATATTTCATAAAAAATTTCATTAAAAAATTTCAATTCTCAATTACTGACTATTATTCCAACTTTTTGTTAATAAATTTAAAATCTTACTTTAATTTAATTTAAAAATTATTACTTTAATTTACTTGTTTAAAGATTTTGACCATTGATTACTTATTTTTAAAATTTGGACCATAATTAACTTTAATTTAATTTTTTAGAACCTTAATTAACTTATTTGAACCCATTGATTACTTTAATTTAATTTTTTAGGATCTTAATTTACTAATTTGAACATTAATTTACTTTAATTCAAAATTTGAACCTTAATTAACTTTAATTTAAAATTTTAGACCATAATTCAATTTTTAGGCCCATAATTGACTATAATTCATAAAATCTGAACCTTAATTTACTTTAATTTAATTTTTAGACCCATCATTTACTTTATTTTTAAATTTAGACCCATAATTTGCTTTAATTTAAAAATTTGCTATGCGTTTTTAATGTAGACCACCTTTTCTATTGAAATTCTCCGGACCAAGAAGACCCTCAATATAGTCTAACAAATCCATGCTTTTTTATTGAAGACGACCTTTTTCTATTGAAATTCTCAGGACCAAGGAGACCCACCCAAATAATATTTATCCTTGGCTTGTTTATTGAAAAAAAAAAATTTTTGTATTTAAAATCCCAGAAAAAAAAACATTGGAGCGTACGGCAACAATTATGTAATAATAAAAATGTCTACGGAAAAAATTATGCAATCAAAGATTGCAACATTTTACCCCCCCCCCCCCCCCCATTGTTGCCGCGGGCCACTAACTCCCTACTAATATCATTCAGCCCGAATCAATCGTAAATAGGCCAACTTTGTTTGACACTGCTAAACATGATATTATTTCTGTAACTTATCCAGCCTTGTGGGATCTACTGGATAGTAATCTTGTGAATTATTGGCTCCACGCTGGGCCCAATGCGTGTGCAAACCGTGATGGAGTTTATGCAAATTCGTTAAGTAAATATGCCAATTGTAACAGAAAACTGAACGATTCAGCATTTTATTCACAATCTGACAATGGAGAAAAAATTCAAAGGTATTGGCTTTTGTATTCGCCATCATCTGGATGCGTTTTTTGTTTTGTATGAACTGTTTTCGATAAACAGTTCGTCTGCTCTTGCGACTACAGGATTTGACAGCTGGAGTACCATAAATCAACTTGAACAACACGAAAAATCAGCTGATCACAGATACGCTCTAACCACTTATGCAACGTATATATCCAATGTTCAGACTTTGGACAAATCAATTTGGGAGCACGCTGATAAGCAAAAAATTATTGGAGAGAAGTCTTAAAGAGAGTTGTTTCAATAATAAAATTCCTCACATTTCGTGGATTATCACTCAGAGGATCTTCCGAAACCTTTGGAAGTGCAGATAATGGAAACGTTTTGGGTTGTTTGGAGCACTTAGCCGAATATGATTCATTTATTGCGGGACATATTGACACATATGGAAATGCTGGACGTGGCATCACATCATACCTATCATTCACCAATTATGAAGAATTTGTGGGTCTAATGGCCAGAAAAGTCACCAAAGCTATTATTGATGAATACTTTTCCTTCAGTGTTGATTCTACGCCTGATATGTCACACACAGATCAATTAACTTTCACGGTTTGCTATGTGAAAAGTAATGGGCAACCTGTTGAACGTTTTCTAAAATTTGTTCAAATTTCGTCACACACCGGTCTTCGTCTCTTCGATACAATTTTTGAAACTTTTCGCGATCTTGATATTGATTTAAATGACTGCAGAGGTCAGACATACGACAATGCCAGCAATATGTCTGGACAATAGTAGATGGATGGGTCACCGCTAGATCACATACCCCCTTCCCCCCCCCCCCCGGCCGGGAAAATTTTTTTTTTAAAAATAAAATGTCAAGGTCATTTATTTTTTCTAGGTCATTTTTTCAAGGTCATATTTAAAAATTAAAATTTAAAAAAAATTTAAATTACAGAGTTCCCGCCAATGAAAATTATTCACCGATAGCTCATTTTAAAGCCCAATCTATGACCTTTCGATTGAGCCATAGAAGGTATCATCATCATTAATATTGACAAAGTTATTAACATTTTACCAAAAGTCATTTTCAAGGTCATATAATTATTCAAAATATTATTAAGTGATCTAGCGGTGACCTAGTTTTCGTTTACCCAAAAGATATCGTTTCCATTATCCGAATTTATAAATTGATAGCTTAATTTGAAGCTTAGTGCAAGATCTATCTACTGATGTATAAAAATTATCATCATCATCATTATTATTGACAAAGTTATTAATGTTTTCCCGAGACCATTTTCAAGGTCATTTATTTTTTCAAAATATTATTTTTTCAAGTTCATTTATTTTTTCAAGGTCATTTATTTTTTCAAGGTCATTTACTTTTTCAAGGTCATTTATTTTTACAAGGTCATTTTTTCAAGGTCATATTTTAAAATTTAAATTTACAGAGTTTCCGCCAACGAAAATTATTCACCGATAGCTCATTTTAAAGCCCAATCTATGACCTTTCGATTGAGCCATAGAAGGTATCATCATCATTAATATTGACAAAGTTATTAACATTTTACAAAAAGTCATTTTCAAGGTCATTCAAAATATTATTAAGTGATCTAGCGGTGACCTAGTTTTCGTTTACCCAAAAGTTAGGGTTTCCATTATCCGAATTTATAAATTGATAGCTTCATTTGAGGCTTGGTGCAAGACCTTTCGAATGATATATAAATATTATTAATATCATTAATAACGGCAGAGTTATTAACATTTTCCCGAGACCATTTTCAAGGTCATATAATTATTCAAAATATTATTAAATGATCTAGCGGTGACTTAGTTTTCGTTTACCCAAAAGTTATCGTTTCCATTATCCGAATTTATAAATTGATAGCTTAATTTGAAGCTTAGTGCAAGATCTATCTACTGATGTATAAAAATTATCATCATCATCATTATTATTGACAAAGTTATTAATGTTTTCCCGAGACCATTTTCAAGGTCATTTATTTTTTCAAAATATTATTTTTTCAAGGTCATTTATTTTTTCAAGGTCATTTACTTTTTCAAGGTCATATTTTAAATTTTAAATTTACAGAGTTCCCGCCAACAAAAATTGTTCATCGATAGTTCTTTTTAAAGCCCAATCCAAGACCTTTCGAATGAGCCATATATTATTATTATTATCATTATTATTATTATTATTATTATTATTATTATTATTATTATTATTATTATTATTAGTATTAATATATATATATATATACTCCTAGTCTATCCGACAAAATATTCTGTCCCCCTAAGGGTAATGCTCACAAAGGTAATGCTCACGCTCAACAACTCGCAAGAGTACTGTTCACAAAGTTACTGGTAAAAATATTCAAGACAAAACTTTAACAAAGAAATTATACTTTAAATATACACTAAAATTTATTAACACATTCACATTCATCATCTCCACAGTTCATAACATTTTCAACAACATGATCTATACAATGTTTACTGATTGTTGTTATATAGTTGTAGGTTGATAATGCTTAGTACCTGGTTGTTGTCGGTTGTAAGTACTTAGTATCTAGTTGTTAGCTGGTTGTTGGTATCTAGTATCTAGTAAATGGGTAGGTGGGGGTTGAGTGTTAGCAATACCCTTACGACCAGTACCCTTAGGGGGTCAAAACATCCTGTCGGATAAACTCAGAGTATATATAATAAAACTGATCAACAATAAGTATTTATTGAATGCGATTTTTACATTGCAATAATAAGTCAGTAGTAATCAATTAAAAGAAGAATGTTTTGTAAATTAGAATTCTATAGTCTTTCATTTTAATTTAAATTATCATCAATCCCACGTAGTGATGAGTTGACGATTATTCATTTTTTGATGAAAATCATCATTTTTGTTAAATTTAGACATTTTGAAAAGGTTTTTCTACTGATTGTAATTAAACATATTTTGAAGACAGATAAAAAATTAATTTAAAAAGCATTTCATAAAATACAATGAAGAATATTTAGTTGATTGTAAGTATCTGGTTGTTTCAGAGTTAGTTAGTACGTGGTATCATGTTGAAAGTATTTGGTATCTAGCTGTTTGTTAGAAATACATTGTTGTAAGTATTTGATTGTAAGTATCTGGTTGACCTTTAAATTTTGACTTAAACATATTTGATTGTAATAATTTACAAACAAATAATGTTTTCCCACAGCCCTTGGATCAATAATTTGATATACTGCATCATTTCCATTTTAATCTATTAATATTATTTATATTTGTTTTAATTAATTGTTATACATGAATAAAAAATATTCAAATATAATTACATTATTAATGCTTAGCAATATAAAGTATTATTTTTATTATTATTTTTATTAATATTATTTTATTAACATTATTATTTGTAAAATTTGCATCTAAATTTTCTTTAAAAACTATTTCATTAAAATTTTCATTTCTCAAAACCTGACTATCATTCAAACTTTTTTATAATAGATTAAAAATTATTACTTTAATTAAAAATTTATGTCCATAATTTACTTTAATTTAATTATTACTAACAATTCTCATTCTCTTTCTAAATTTATTAGTTAGTTTTAAAATTTACCCTTTTCATTTACTATTATTTTTATTAGTAGTGGTTAATTGAAATCTGTCTTTGAAATTAATTTAATATAAATTTGTATTTAATTTTGACTTGGAAAATTATTTCATAAAAATTTTACACTGATTGAAAATAAGCTAACGGAAAAAACTGAACGATGTTAAGAAAAGGTATTTAACTTGTTCAATTTGTAAAGAAAATCAAGTTTCGGTTTTGTATTTACCGTGTGGTCACGTAATTGTTTGTTCTAAGTGTCACGAGAAGAATGTTCACAATTGTCAAACCTGTTCAACACTGATTAATGAATATCATACTATATACATGTAAGTTCTCAATACAAATCAATACAACATCAAAGTCAAATGAATTATTACCATACATAATGACGGTACTATAATGTAGAAAATTTTCAAACATTGAATAATATGAAATAATCTTGGTAATTAAATATATTGGGCGCAACTACCAAATGGTGATGATATGATGAAGGGATACCCATGAGTTCATCAAAATGGAAAAAAGATCTTCGCAAGAACCATGAAGATGATCGAAAAGTAGAAGAAACCCTAACCAATATTTTAAAGTTGACATTATGTGTTACAATGGTCTTGGTTATTATTTTGATATAGTTGATACATTGATACCAATTATTTCAATTATTTAACTAGAAACATAACAGAATTCTTAGGTAATATAGTATTTTGTGTATTTTTGTGTATTTTTTAGTTAATTTATAAATATTATCTGACATTTTGATGTATCAATGCAATATACAACAAATTAATCAATAAAAACCATACCATATTGTAAATTTTTAAATATATAGTCTGAATTTATCCGACAAAATATTCTGTCCCCCTATGGGTATTAGTCGCAAGGGTACTACTCACATTTAACATGTCGCAAGGGTATATTAATTAAGGCATATGTATATCAGTTAGAAATTCCTAGGTAATTTAGTGAGAAATAGATGCTCATATATATCTTTATCAGAAATTCGTGAATAATTGGAATATTTTAAATGTAACTTTTACCGAATTCTTATTTCGATCGACTAATTTATTGGTTAACTTTGTCATTTAAAATAATATTTAGCAAAAGGTAATTTAGCAAAATATCATTGAAGGGTTTATCCACCAGATAACAATATTCCTTCAAATGACCATATTTACCCTTAACTGATATTCAACCGATTTAATTTCTAATTAAAATCATAAATTTCCTTCAATAAAGTTCAATTTTCTTTAGTTGCTGTCGATGTCCAACTCTTTTAAGTCAATATTTCTCAAGTTTTGTCACCGATATCCCCACAATGAATATCCGTCTATAACATGTTAAATAAAGGTAAATAATTTAAAGCAACAACCTTTGAGTTATTGTTAATTCGTTTTATTATATATACTCTGAGTTTATCCGACAAGATATTTTGACCCCCCATGGGTATTGGTCGTAAGGGTACTGTTCGTAAGGGTACTGGTCGTAAGGGTACTGGTATGTTTTAATGATTTTATTTAGGCAAATCTTTGGTTATTATTTGTCACTAAATTCATTGGTAATTTTTTAGAGTTGATGTTAGTAGGATTTAGTAAATATTCAAGTGAATTACTATAATTTTTGTGAATTTCATGTTAATTGAAAGAATATTTAAAAATTTAAGGTTTTATTGTTAATTCTAAGACAAATTTAATTAATTTCTTGATAATTTGCTATATTTTATTGACTTGTTTTTAAATAAAAATTATTTTTAATGAGGATAAAAATCTCATTAAGAGAATTAAGAGAAAGGAAATAAAAGAAAGATTGAAGGGTATTTTGAAGAAGAACATTGCTAAATTCCAGGAGATTGACAAGGACTATCGTATAGTCGAAAATTCTTTCATTAAATACATTATTTGCAGCAAAAGGCTTAAATTATCATTTTATTGTTTTAAATAATAAATGCTGCTACCAAGCAATCATCATTTTATACTTTCAAAAGGCCTGAGCCGGGCAAAATACTTGGAAATACGGAATTTAGCTAGAATCAACGAGAAAATTGCAAAATTATACTGCCAAATAAATTTCCTTCGCCGATGTAAGGAAATAAAGATCCTTCCAACAACAATAGATAACATCCACTTACAAAACATCAACAACAAAAGATCAAAACATCAAGAGAAATAAAAACATCAAAGATTATATTTTAACAAATTTAATTAGAAGTATGTACGGAGAAACTCATCGGGAACAAAAGAATCAAGAAAACATTTTGAAAACGTATTTGAATAACCACCCAAAAGAATTGATCTACGAGGTACAAAGACAATCCTTCATGACAGCAGAAGCACATTATTCCTTGCGATTTGACAAAAGAATCAAACACCTTTTGAGAAAAAAGGAGCTCAAAGCAGGCCTTGTTACGAACAATGAAACACTGGACGGAAACGAAAGCATTACAGTGAACAAAGAACTAGTAACCGACCTCACAAATTGTCTATCCAAAGGTGAAAAAGGATTACTTTCACTAGGACCAAAGTTCAGTATAAACAGAGAAATAGATGAAGCAGCCATTCTCAATTTCAAAACAGCTCTTTGTCGCATTGCGTACCAGATCAAATGGAACAATACAATACCGCATGAAAATGAAAATAGCGAAAACCAGCTCCCAGTATACATAAACACAGATAAACTCTATCAACCAAATCCTGATGCAGAATTAGATTCAACACTCTCAAAGGTCTGTCGCAAAATCATGGAGTTAGTTGAGAAGGAAAGAAGAAAACCATATCTCTCAAACCTAACGAAAGACGAACAGGCAATATTAAAATCCCTTAAAAAGAAACCGTACGTTTACTTACCAAGTGACAAGGGGGGAGAATTTTGCATTATAGAGAAGAATCGTTACTGTGAAGCTGGTTACGAACACCTCGGCAACATCGAAACATACAAGAAAGTCAGCCGCATGTCACCAAACACCATCGAAATGAAGATCAACAAAGTATGGAAAGCCATAGCTTTGGAAATGAGGCTCAACAACAGAATAACCAACAGCTTCGTCACAAAAAATTCTGATCTTCCTAACTTCTACCACCTAATTAAAACTCACAAAGAGGGTCCTGGTATCAAAATTAGACCTATAGTATCCAACAAAAATGGACCAACAACTAAAACAAGTTGGCTCCTTGCAAAGATCTTGAAACCTTTATTGGACACGATACCACACCATCTTCAAAGCAGCGACTGCCTCATGACAAGACTAAATAATAACATGACTTGTCATAGAGAATTTCAATACCCATTTAGTCTTGATGTCGTATCACTATACACATCTATCGAACCAACAGAGGCTATTCAATGTTTAGAAAAGAAATTAAGAGAAAGCAACTTGTTAATAAAGGAAATGAATATCGAGAATATCACCAAACTACTTACTGTTATCCTCGAGAACACCTATTTTACCTTTGAACAAAATATCTATAAACAAGTTAAAGGTCTGCCTATGGGTTCTAGCATATCAGGACTGCTAGCAATCATCTTTATGGATAACCTCGAACGACAGACACTGAGGACCATACAACCCATCGGTTTCTATGCAAGATATGTAGATGATATCTTCATCACGACCAAAAACAGAAAAGAAGCGGAGGAAATATTTCATACATTCAATGCGGCTCATCAAGATATTAAGTTCGAAATCGAATATCCGGAAGAAGATGGATCCCTCAATTTATTGGATTTGAGAATCAAAATAGAAGAAAATACTCCAACATACGGGTTCTACAGAAAACCAGCTCGCAAAGAAATATTTATGCACCAAAGATCAGCGCTTCCATACTTACAGAAAGTACATGTCATAAGAAACGAGAAACGAAGAATAGCCAATCGATGCACGGAGAAAAACGAAAACTTTAAAGAGCAATCAAATTTCAATAAAATCCTACACCGAAACGGATACCAAGGTGAGGACATTGAAAGAATGAATTCTACCCCAAGAAGATCTAGGGAATTAACACAAAAGAATCAGAAATATTTCTATCTGAATATCCCATTCATCAGTGACATACTCGACTTCAAGATCCTGAAAGAACTTAAACGTACCGGTCTTCCAATTCGGATAGCACATAAATCTTGGACATTGAGAAGGGCTCTGGCAGGCAACATAAATAGAGAAAACAATTGCACAATGAAAAACTGCCAGACACCGAAAGATATGTGCTTTAGAAAAAACATCGTCTATTGCATCACGTGCAATGTATGCAATGAAATCTACATTGGAAGTACCCTCAGGACATTGCACCAAAGAGTTAAAGAACATCTAGATCCTGGTAGAACATCCTCGTTGGGCAGACATCTCCGGCAGTGTCAGCCAACAGAGGAAAGAAAAAATATTTCAATAGAAATCATAGCTAATGGAAACATCCAATAGAAAAATGTCAGAATCAAAGAAGCAATTCTCATCATAAACAGACAGCCAAAGATCAACACTAAAGAAGAAATCAATGAAATCATGAATTTGATCTGTTGTCATTGACTTTGAGAATAACTGACAATATATAAAGAAATTAAAAAAAAATAGAATAAATTAAAAAGTAATAATTAGAATAATATAGAAAAAAATTTTAAAAAATAGGGTTTGAAAATCAAAATTGACACATTTATTGAAATATTTAAATAGCATATATAAGTAGTTATTGGAGGCTTTATTTAAAATATTTTCAAATATTTTATTAGGCTTCTAGAAGCTAATTATAGAAGCTGTAAAAAATTTAAAAATTTTTAGTTTGTGTCATTTTGAAATTTTAAATGTAAAAATTATAAAAAAATTTTAAAAGTTTTTAGTAAAACAATTCATTATATTTACAACCAATGAGAATTAAGAGAAAGGAAATAAAAGAAAGATTGAAGGGTATTTTGAAGAAGAACATTGCTAAATTCCAGGAGATTGACAAGGACTATCGTATAGTCGAAAATTCTTTCATTAAATACATTATTTGCAGCAAAAGGCTTAAATTATCATTTTATTGTTTTAAATAATAATAATAATAATAATAAT
>CAUHTR010006034.1:0-13633 GCA_959609185.1 Schmidtea polychroa
TACAAGATTTATTTAATTTTTATCTAGTTATTGGAAAATCATACAAGTACTGGTAATCAGTTAATTAATGAATTGCATTTTTTTTTTATTAATTTTTCATCCAATTTTTCAAGTGAAGAGTATTTTCTTTTAAAGATCAATTTTTATTACATAGTTGTTGGTTGTAAGTATCTGGTTGTTAATATTTGGTATCTGATTGATAGAGTTTAGTTGTAGATGATGACAAGAATATATTGCATGTGATGAAGAATATTTTGTATTTAATTGCTATTATTTTTATGTGTTGTTAGTTGATTGTTGGTACTTGGTATCTTGTATTTGGTAGTTGGTACAGTGTTGATTACTGATTGTTGTCATATAGTTGTATATATTTGTTAATTTCTCGATAGGTTTTGATGGTGGTTGTTAGTACATGGTTGTAAGTGTTTAGTATTTTGTGTTTGAAACCTAGTGGTAGCTAATTAATGAGTAGGTGGGGGTTGAGAGTGATCAATATTGTAAGTGAAGTTGATTTTCTTTTAAAGATATATTTGTTATTACTTGATTGTTTTTACTTGGTTGTTAGTACATGTTCGTAGGTTACTGGTTGTTGGTACTAAGTTGTTGGTATCTTGTATTTGGTAGTTGGTACAGTATTGTTTACTGATTGTTGTTATATAGTTGTAGGTTGATAATGCTTAGTACCTGGTTGTTGTTGGTTGTTAGTACTTGGTAGCAGGTAACTGGTTGTTAGTATCTAGTAGCTAGTTAATGGGTAGGTGGTGGTTGAGTGTTACCAATACCCTTACGACCAGTACCCTTACGACCAATACCCTTACGACCAGTACCCTTACGACCAGTACCCTTACGACCAGTACCCTTAGCGGGTCAAAACATCCTGTCGGATAGACTAAGAGTATATATAATAAAACTGATCAACAATAAGTAGTTATTGAATGTGATTTTTACTTTGCAATAATAAGTTATCATTTAAAAGAAGATGTTTTTGTAAATTAGAATTCATTAGTATTTCATTGTAATTTAAATTATTTTGAATTTCACGTGGTGTTTTAAAGTGATTGAGTTGTGGTTTTTTGATGAAAATCAACATGTTTGTTAAATTTAGACATTTTGAAAAGATTTTTTCTACTGATTGTAATTAAACATATTTTTGAAGACAGATAAAAAATTAATTTAAAAACATTTCATAAAATACAATAAAGAATACTTAGTTGGTTGTTAGTACATAGTTGTAGGTACTTAGTAGTTGGTTGTATGTACTTGGTATCTAGTTGTACCTGATAGTTGTTGGTATCCGATTGTTTAATTATTATTATTATTATTATTATTATTATTATTATTATTATTATTATTATTATTATTATTATTATTATTATTATTATTATTATTATTTTTATCAATATTATTATTATTTTTATTATTATTTTTATTTTTATTTTTTATTATGATTATCATTATTTTTTATTATTATAATTATTATTAATATTTTTATTATTTTTTATTATTATTTTTTATTATTATACTTATTATTAATATTTTTATTAATATTAATATTATTTTTATTATGATTATTATTTTTATTAATATTAATATTATTTTATTATGATTATTATGATTATTATTATTATTATTATTATTATTATTATTATTATTATTATTATTATTATTATTATTATTATTATTAGTATTATTATTATTAATATTAATATTATTTTTATTATTAATTTTTATTATCATTGAAATTTGCATCTAAATTTGCCTTTGAAAATTATTTCATTAAAATTTCCATTTAAATTTGTCTTTGACAATTATTAATTCATTAAAATTTCTATTTAAAATTAGCTTCAAAAATTATACCATAAAAATTCTATTCAAATTTAACTTAAAAAAAAAAAATATTTCATAAATATTTTCAATAAAAATTAACTTAAAAAATTATTCCATAAAAGTTTCTATTAAAATTTGACTTTAAAAAATTATTTCTTAAAAATTTTATTTTAAATTTTTATTTCTCAGAAGCGGTTGGTTATTCCAACTTTTTGTTTATAAATTTTAATTTAAAGTTTTGAACCTATAATTTAAAAATAAAACATTAATTTACCTATTTATCCTTGTATTACTTTATTTAAATTTTTTTACCATAATTTACAACCAAATATAGCCCTTATTTTCATATTTAACCAATAATTTCATGTAGTGAATGATTAATTGACAATGATTTGCATCTTTAATTACTATTGAAAAATAATACATAAAACTTTCCATCTAAAATTAACATTGAAAAATAATTCATAAAAATTAACTTAAAAAATAATTATTTCATTAAAATTTTCATCTAAAATTAACATTGAAAAATATTTCATATAAATTTTCATCTGAAATTAACATTGAAAAATATTTCATAAAAATGTCTATTAAAAATTATCTTAAAAATATACGTTAAAAATTTTCATTTAAAATTTTCAATTCTCAATCACCTTCAACTTTTTGTTAATAAATTTTGAAATCTAACTTTAACTTTTTTACTTATTACATTACTTAAATTTACTTATTTCACTTTAATTTAAAGTTTTTTTTACCATTGATTACTTAATTTTAAAATTTGGACCTTAATTAACTTTAATTTTATTTTTTAGAACCTTAATTTAGTTATTTGAGCCCATTGATTACTTTAATTTAAATATTTGGACCTTAATTTACTTATTTGAACTCATTGATTGCTTTAATTTTAAATTTTAGACCTTAATTAACTTATTTGAACCCGTTGATTAATTTAAATTAAGTTTTTTTTTAGAACCTTAATTAACTCATTTGAACCCATTGATTACTTTAATTTAATTTTTTTTAGAACCTTAATTAACTTATTTGAACCTGTTGATTAATTTAATTTAATTTTTTTTTTCTAGAACCTTAATTAACTCATTTGAACCCATTGATTACTTTAATTTATTTTTTTTTTTGGATCTTAATTTACTAATTTGAACCTTAATTTACTTATTTCAGCCCATTGATTACTTTAATTCAATTATTAGACCCATCATTTACTTTAGTTTAAAATTTTGGACCTTGATTTACTTTAATTTCATAATTTAGCCTTTAATTTACTTATTTAACTTTAAATTAAAATTATTGACCATTGATTACTGTAATTCAATTTTTAGACCCATTATTTAATGTAATTCAAAAATTTGGACCATAATTTACTTTAATTTAAAAATCTTAGTCCATAATTTACTGTAATCCTATTTTTAGACCCATAATTTGCTTTATTTTAAAAAATTTACCATGTTTTTTAGTGTAGACCACCTTTTTGTATTGAAAATAACCTGAGACCTTGAATTACCATACTTTTTTAGTGTAAACCGCCTTTTTCTATTGAAATTCTCAGGACCAAGGAGACCCACCTGAATTTACTTTTAAATTCCATGCATTTTTAGTGATAATCGGATTTTTGTATTGAAAATCCCAGGACCATCGAGACCCACTCAAATAATACTGACTTATCCTTTGCTTTTTGTATTGAAAATATCCTGAGACCTTAAATTACCACTGTTTTTTAGTGTAGACTGTCTTTTTGTATTGAAAATATCCTGAGACCTTAAATTACCATGCTTTTTTATTGATAGTCGGATTTTTGTATTGAAAATCCCAGGACTATGGAAACCCCCTCACTATAGTCTGAATAATCCATGCTTTTTTAGTGTAGACTACCTTTTTCTATTGAAATTCTCAGGACCAAGGAGACCCACCCAAATAATACTTATCCTTGGCTTGTTTATTGAAAAAAAAATTTTTGTATTTAAAATCCCAGAAAAAAATCATTGGAGCATGCGGCAACAATTATGTAACCAAAAAATGTCTACGGAAAAAGTTATGCAATCAAAAGTTTGCAACATTTTTTACCCCCCCCCCCCCCCCCCCTATTGCTGCCGTGGGCCACTTTCTACCTACTATTGTCAAATAAAAGTTCTAAATTTTCATCATTGATTAAAATTATTTTTAAATTAATTTAAGATATTTTTTACACATTATAATTTTACATAATTTGTGAGACTAAAATGGTTTTGAAAAATACATGTTATCAAAAAATATTTTATACGTTCCTAACAGAACATTGTTCAGAATTAGCTGCCCATTCCTATAAATCAAAATATATTAATAAATAAAATAAATAATTTTTTTCAGTTTTTATTATTTATAAATATATTGATAATTTCTTCAGGTAAAGTCGCCATAAAGTCTCTCTACTAAATGTACATTTTCTACAGTGTCTCTTTAGTTTGAGAGGATAATTTATCTATACCATCTTTCTATATTTCCTTATATACTCATCATTTTATATACTCATCAATCTATATTTGCATTATTGTATCGAAATTAAAATTTCTATTGGATATAAATAATTATTACTAAATATTTGACAGTGTCCTACACAACAATATTTGTAGTGTTTTCTACACCCTGATGTTTCCTTACATCTATCTGATTTTCTGACTTGAGTTCAAATGAAATTTTATCTATTTACATCAATTTTTCATGTTTTTGACGTTTCTGTGATTATTTGCTTAACAACTTTGTTTTATCTGTTCTCTGTTTGTGTCAGAAAAAAATGTGTTGAGCCCAGCCGAGTTTCCTGAAAAGGTTGCATCTGGACGACTAGTACAAGTGTATTCACAACAAAAATGTATACAACAACAATCTATGATAATAAACCCTAATTAAATAAAATAACAAAATATATTATATGACCATTAAAGTTTCTATCAGATTCTTCAAAATATAATTTCATAAATTTTATTTCATAATAATTTTCAATTTCTAAGTCAATATGCAATTTGTTTCTATTTCTATCGTAAGATATTTTAAATCTTACTATAGAGAATTAATTTAAAAATTATTTTTAGTTTTATTTCGGAAATAATTTAAAAGATCCTCACAAAACAAAATGTAAAAAGAAAGGAGAGTAAATATTATATATTTCACTTGCTTCGAAATTTACATAAAATTGATAAATATTTCCCTGTTTTTATGAATATCATATTAAGATAGTTTTATAATATTAATTTAATAAAATCCACACCGGAACATTCAATTGAGACACTAATTTTACTGCTTTCAATTGCACAAATGGAATAATAATAATTTAAAAGTTAATATTGATACAAATCAATCATATACACGCATACTTAATGCTTATAATTGCAAATGCAAACATTTCTGTATTAGTCATCAATGTCATCAATGTCCTGGTTAGGTAATTGATTTATTATTAAATATTATTATTTTACTATAATAATGACAAAGTAATATAAATTTTAAAAGCATCTTCAACTCTGTGGATTTGTTCGGTTTGTTCCGCTCCAGAAACGAGTCCAATAATGACTCCAGTGACTCCATTAAACCTATGTGAATTGAAAGAGTTTGAATTTATAATTTTCAAATTTTTAAATCGTGAATGTTTGGATTATAAATGCTTGAATGTTGAACTTGAGCATGTTTTTTGAAAACGTAGCATAGCATGTAAAATATATTATTTTAAAAATTAATTATTTAATTTTACTTACTTTAATATAATTTAATTATTAACATTTATAAATTTGAAATTACAATAAAAGTGTGATCAACACACTCACTTTACAATATTGATTTATATTTAGTTTTCTTCGCCATTAATAATTTTCTAATTTCTTTTATCTTTATTTCTTTTCAGAATATCAATCAATATTTTGTTTGTAGAAAATAGTGACAAAATGTCTTGTTATATATAAAAAGAACGCTATTGTTTGATAGTCTAAAATGAAATAAATGAAACAATTAAATAATAAATTAATTTATTAATTCAATTAGTTATTTCTAAAATTGATTGAAAATCAAAAGTCACTGTTAGTGAAAAAGCGGATTCAATTGTAATTTATCATCAAAAAATAACCAACCATCATTTTGTAATTGATGATTTCCCTGTTTCATCAAGCGATTTTCTTTCGATGGCATGCCAATATTTGAGGGGAATTTGTATAACTGTGAAGTATTGCTTTCGTGATACTGATGTTTGGATAGTACTAGAAAAACAAATAAATAATTGAGATACATTTACAGGTTCACCGATAAATTCAAATTAACAATGACATGAGTTTCATTTTCAATTAAATTTCAATGAATTATTTATAAATTACAAATCAAATCAATTGGTTAGGAAGAGTTTTAATTGCAGAAGTTGAGGACATGAGTACACTTAATTAAGTACGCCTTTTTCAGTTGAATTTTATATTAAACAATTAAATATAGTCAAAGGGAATTAATTCAAATTAATGCCAAATAATTTATAAAATATAGATTCTTTATTTCATCTTTACTCTAGCCAAGAAGTCATTAAACATTTTTATTTATTAAAACAAAATAAATAAATATTAACGATTCTAAAGATGGACTGTGCTTTAAAGAAACGATAAATAGCAGCAGATAAATAATATAACTCCATCATTTTGTAAGAATGTTTTAATTTTAATATGAATATAAGTTATAAAATCTTTTGCATTCTTCAGTAAATCACAATTACACCCAACTCTTTTTTACACGGTAGATACGTTCAAACGAAAATCGTGTAAAAAATATCGTGTAAAAAAGACATGTATTATTTTCATATTCAAAGGATTTCACGACATTAGGATACGTTGAATGGAAGAATGATTATTAAAAGGCATAAGAATGAAATATATTTTATTTGAAAAATATACACATGTACAAAAGATCTTCATGTGCCACTTTATATTGGCAATTTGTAATATAAAGATTATCAATTAAATGGTTATATAACTTACAATTTAATTAAAGTTTAAATATGTGAAAAAAGACATTAAAATAAAACGCTCTAGAAAGTTTCATATCCAAATCATAAATTTTATAATTATAAAATATTAAATTTCATTTCTTTTTAAATCATAATAACTAATTATATCTTATTTTTCAAATTAAACTTGATTTATTTAAAACAAACTTATACGAAATAATATTAATAAATGTATTTAAATTAATACACGCACTTAATATATTTTTTTAAATCACTTAACAAAGGCTGTGCAGAAAATTCGTGAATATCAAAAAAGCATCGATATCTTTACTGATTCATTGTCAACTTTTTAATAAATCTAAAATCATCTTTATTTATTTACTATAAACTTTTATAAAAAACATTTCTTACGACATTTTTTAGAAATTAGAATTTTTATGGACAAAAATAGATTCTATGTAAAAATTAGTTGATTCTCCAGCAATAAGTGAATTAGTTGAAATTATCATATAATTGATATTACATCTAATAGTAAAATTCAATTTTTGCAGAAAAAAATTATTGCGAAAATATTGCAACTGATATATAATTATTTATGTTTAATATAAACTATTTAAATACATATTTTATTATAAATATTTATTATATTTTATTCTTTTAATTCTTTTATGCTACAATAAACATTTTTATTTAAATAATTTTAACATTTTACGGATAACTTTACTATTCAGTTTATCAATTGATTATTTTCTAGAAATTTAATTATGTTGAGGTTGTTTAAAACAAAATAATTTAAAATTTAATAAAAATGTAATGCAAACCAGATCTAAATGTTATCAAGAATAAATTACTACAATGTGAATTTACAGGAAATCAATAAATAATTAATTTTTAAAATTTAGAATATAGGCAATGGATAAATAAAATAATGATTAAAAGCAGGATAAAGATAAAATTATCAAAAGATAATGAAAGGATGCATAAAGTGAGGGATATAAGTGATGCATTAAACTTTGAGAATCATTATCATGATCAAAGGTAGTTTAGAAACCAGGTGAAGAAAACCCGAAGAGAAATTAATTATAATATATTTTAATTACCTTTAAAGAAAAGTTAAACATTTATAGGTAAGATATTGAAATCATTTTTTCAGAATATCAAATAAAAGTGAATAGTAGTATTACATTGAGAAAACTCCCAAAGCAATTCATTAGGAATTTTGCTATTTCGTAATTAAAGCCCAAAGCCAAAGAGTCAATGACAGGTCAACCACAAATTATTTATTTACCAAAAGCCTAATAAATAAATTTTGTTAAATGTTTAATTTTACTCGAAATTATAACAAAATATAAATATGACGTTTAAATAAATATCCGTAGATGAAATAAGTTTCAAATAGTCATTAAAGCAATTAAAAGTAAATTAGTTCACAATAATAAATAACAATTGTAATATTTATTGTTATTGATATTGGAAATTTTTCAGTCTATATAAGCAAAATATTTTTAAACTATTGATGGGCAAATAAATGTGATTTATAATGTTTTAAACTTAATTAAAGAATCCCAACGGCATGTTTTGCTATTAAAAACCCATAAAGTGAACGATGCGTTATTTTAGCTAAATTGAATTTGTTCTTATTGCAATAAAATATTTTATACGATATTTAATATTATTTTCCAGGTTTTTAGGTAATTAAATTCTGAAAAATATCCAAGTAATGTTTAGGTGACATCAAATAAGATGTATTTATATTTTCTAACGTATAATAATAATAATAATAATAATAATAATAATAATAATAATAATAATAATAATAATAATAATAATAATAATAATAATAATAATAATAATAATAATAATAATAATAATAATAATAATAATAATAATAATAATAATAATAATAATAATAATAATAATAATAATAATAATAATAATAATAATAATAATAATAATAATAATAATAATAATAATAATAATAATAATAATAATAATAATAATAATAATGATAATAATAATATATATAATAAATTTTAACCTCTTATTTTTAAAGCAGCTGAATCAATGGGGATGTATTGAATCTGGGAAATTGGCTTGTAAGCTCTGCACTCATAGATTCCGTTGATCTCTGGCTTTGGAGATTCAAATACTAAAATTGCTACACTTCGTATTACATTATACTCTGATCTGAATTTTTCCGCGTCCCCATCGTTGTGATTGGAAAGAGATATTATCTGCTTAATTAAAATTCTTCCTGAAACCTTTGAGGTAGAGAGATAAATTCCATTTTGATACCAGTCAACAGTGACAAGTTTGGATTCAGATAAATTAATATCAATTGAACAACTGATATTAAAAGTTTCATTTTCTTCAACATAACCGGGAGCCGTAATTCTCACTAATAAAATATTAGATTGGGAATTAATTTTACAAATTAAATTACCCTTTTTATAAGGACTGTAATATATTTCTGGATCTGGTTCTAAATTATTAAAGTGACTTGCGTAAATTAATTGAAATTAGACAGTGAGAAATTAGTAAAATACTAATAAATATTATCTTACAAAAATGGCGCCATACAATTAAAAATGAATTTCTTCAAAGTCTACTCAAGTTTTCAGACTAATGTTTTTCAGCTTAAATGTATATATAAATTAAATTAGTTAATTAAATAAATTATAAATTATTATTATTATTATTATTATTATTATTATTAGTATTATTATTATTATTATTATTATTATTATTATTATTATTATTATTATTATTATTATTATTATTATGTGATATTAAATAAATATATATAAATACATTATTACTATATTGAAAATAAATATCTAAACTTATTAATTTCAATAAAAATTACATCATCTCACCTTCTCAAATGTCATTTCTCTATTAAATTTATTTGTTAATAAATAATTAACTGAAAATAATTTCCTACGCAGACATTAATCTCAATAAAACCTAATTCAAGAATGATATTTTCAGTTATTTTAAGTCAGTCCAAAATTTTTAAACCAAATAAATTAAATTTTATATATAAATTATATATAAATTATATATATAAACAAAACAGCATTAATAAATTAATTTTAATGAACGATTTCGATTAGAAAAAGATTTTCTAAAATTAAGATTAAAATATTCATTTTAAGCTGAAAAAGATTTTGCAAATTTTCTTGATAAAAGCCTGTCATATTTGATTGGCAAATATTATTCATGAACAATATAAATAAAGGCTTATCAAATGTTATTCATCTCAGAATTTAGAACAATGTTTATAACAAGTCCGCGCAACTTAAGAAGAATCGAGGGCCGAATATTTCAAAGAAAATAGTTGAGGTCGTTAATAGAAAAGACGGAATACGGTATCGTATGGTATCGTATGGTATCGTATGTAATATAGATAAGATTATATTTTTTTAAATATCTGAATTTCTTCGAACATTTTTGTGAGATCTCTAGAAAATGTTCAGTGCCACATGTTCGGCAGATCTGGCGTAAAATATTCGTTGTTGACAACACTATGGAATTTTTTAAAATTTTAATATTAATAAATATTTTTAAATTATCCTATAATATAAGAAAAAAATCAATAATATTACATTATAGAAACATACATACTTACCTTGATTTCACGCTTATGTTTTCATTTATAGTGCAATGACATAGATTTTACACTATAGAAATCTAAAGAGTGACTGCACACAAATACAACACATACTAAAAAACATACAAACTTTCGATTCGTAGAAATGTACCGCTAAGATACGTTTCTATAATAACTTTATTCAAAACAATTTTGAGAAAAAAATAGATGGAAAAAAAATATTTAAATATATTTTTAATGAAAATATCAAGAGCAGGTTGATTTGGTTCAATCCAGATTTGATTTCCCGAAAGAAGCCCTTTATATTGAGCTCAGAAAAGAAGATTACAAAAATTTATTTTATTCATACTAGGCCATTTTTCCCAAAATGTTTTAGAAAAATACATATTTTTGATGATTGATTTATTTAATTATATTTTAAAATATATCTGACTTATATTATATCGAAATAATTCCAAAAAACTTAAAATTAAAAGTCATAAATTTCCTAAAACCCTGAAAATTAATTAACAATAAATTATAATTATACTGTTGATACAAGTAATATTTAAGAACTTGAACAATGATCTCGTATCTATATGAATCAAAATTCAAGCCATAAAATTTACTAAAAATTAAACATCTTACCTGAAAGCCATTTGTAAAATGGCTAAAATAAATTTCCAAAATACATTCATGTACATTCATGATGAACAATTCATAAAATGAAATTCATTAAATTGGTGAAGGAGCAATTGCTGTACACGCCAACCATCACTATAGAAAATGTATCTCAGTGGTGTTTGGTGTAAAACCAAATACAAAATGTCATTTTTTCATACTGAAAAATTATTTTTCATATTATAAAAACTATTATGCAAGTGTGGTTAAAATTATTTATTTATAGCAGTTTTATTTTAAAAATGGTTTATTATGTTAAGAAAGTTAGTTTTTAAATATGTTATGTACAATATAGGTGTCCGAAAAATACTTATTAAGCATGACAAATACATATTTTAAAAAATTGAAAGTCGTCTTACTATTTCCTGATAATATGTATAATATGTTGACGGGTTTTAATTTATTAATTAGTTCTATATTTAAATAAATGTTGTTTTCTTCAGTTATTTTCAGTCAACAGCAATAATTTATAAGTTTTATAATATTTCAGTTAGATACTTTAAAATATGTATTCATATATCCTGGCGGCTATTGTGCAATATTAATCTATTAAATAAATAAATAAAATGTATTTTGAAAAAATTGAAAGAATCGAAACTCAATGAAAATGTAGCTGCAATGAGTAAATGAAGCTATGCGGAAGTGTTTCACAATAATTACAATCCAATTAAGTCTAAACCTTTGTATAAGGATA
The DNA here is from genome assembly GCA_959609185.1 of Schmidtea polychroa. Taxonomy (NCBI): domain Eukaryota; kingdom Metazoa; phylum Platyhelminthes; order Tricladida; family Dugesiidae; genus Schmidtea; species Schmidtea polychroa. Next base: position 11,755 of record CAUHTR010006034.1, read on the forward strand.
ATAATTTCCAAAACAGAAAATATGAAATTTACAGTAGACTCAATTCATTTCAACGCCAAATTCAATGCTATGGCTACAAAGAAGGTCATATCAGACAAGAATATTCCAAATATTAAATGTTTCTATCGAAATGGGAATGAACATTTACAATTTCAATGTTTTGACAGGCATACTGGACGAAAACAAGTAAATAGATTTCAGAGACCCAATAATTACAGAGGCAGTGATAATTTTAGAAATTTCAATAAATAAAGAAATTTTAAAAATTGTGGAAATTCTAATAATGAGAAAAATAATGAAAACATTTGAAATTTTAGAAATCAACACAATGATGAGAACTTAGTTATGGAGGATCAATTTAAATACGAGTCGAAAAACTATCAACCGCCAATCAAAGGGGACTTGCTAAGAGCTCTCAATCAAAAGTAATTAATGATAATGCTAATATGCGACTGTTAAAGTATGCATGTGATAAGTAATGTTTGAATGAATGTTTTGATGATTTTCAATGTTTGTTTAATAAAAATAATTTTAATGAATTTACATATTTAAATATTGATGAACTGGAGGGTATGAACATAAAGAATGATGAAACCTTTGTACAAAATGAAAATAAAGATATGAATGAGTTTAATTAATAATTGAATATAAATTTAATTAACTATAATAATGGCGATGGTAGGCCATTTATTACAATCAATATAGAATTCAATTTTTATTAGAAACAGAGGCTAAAATAAGTGTTTTAAGTAAAAGAGTAGCTGAACTAATAAAATTAATATCAAGGATGAGAATTATAAAAAGATAAGTTGTGCTAATGGGAGTGAATTAAATATAAGTGGTTTTGGAAATATATGATAATATAATTGATGTCATTAAATAAATATTTTGCTTCTCTTTCATCTAAATATATAGATATTTTAATTAAAGCACAGTACAAAAGATTTATTAAGTTTTTAAAATTTTAAAATTATTGCATATATTGTAGAGAATTTCTTTCTCTTTTGGAAAGTTTCTTTAAAATTTCAATATTTTTAAAAATTTGAATTTTGAATATTTTTATCATTTTATATGACAATACCTCAATTGAGATAATTATCTCCTCTTTCATCCGGTAAAAAGAGGAATACAATATATAAAAATAAAGATTGTTAAAGTTTTAAAATTAAAATAAAATATTTTAATATGCAAAAATAAGTTCTTAGTGAAATTTTAACCTAGATGATTTTTGGCGCTTGTGTAACCTTGGTCCATCTTGTTATCCATTAAGTTAAAAATACCATACAAAATACTTTAACCCTTTGAAGGTTTTTATTCACCATGATTAGACCCTCGAATGTATAAGTAGGTCCATTGAATAAAACAAAAAACTACATACAAAGAGTTGTGACTTTAAATGTTTAAGAACATCTTGATTATAAAAAAATTTAAAAAATTAAAGTTTTGATAACCTATGGTTGAACACTTGGGATCAAAGTAGCACCATTGAATAGAGCACACAAAACGTTATACACACATAAAAATGTTAGCATAAATAATTTAACTCTAAATAAACACAGATAACTAAAGATTTCAATATGGAAAACAGACATTTAGTATTTTCTTTGTAATTGCCGCTTATAAATTTAACTTAATTATATAACTAAAATTTGAAAATTATTTAAAAACAAATTTAAAGCATGATAAATAATTTTTTTAATTAAAATTTAATTAAAATTTCATTTAAATATAAAAAATTAAAATTTTTCAATTAATTTTTGAAATTAGTTCGAATCGAAAACGTTACAAGTTGTTTAATAAGTTATTTAAAACAAAAATTATCAAATAATTAGAACATAATTTTGTTTATGGTTTGATGGAATTATTTATTTCTGTTCCA
>CAUHTR010006035.1:0-17703 GCA_959609185.1 Schmidtea polychroa
CTATAAAAACGACAAAAAAACGGCCATTGTTCGCGTTTGTGTGTTTGACACAAAAACCATCACAATCGCACACAGACGCGAGGTCGAACTCACACAGCCAGCCAGAGGGAGAAGTCATTCCCCCTTTGACTGGTCGAAACAATTGTATTTTTTTAAAATTAAGGGTATTTTGGGAATAACATTCCGTCCACAATGTTATTAAAACTCATTTAGAATAATTATTGTGAAGTGCAGTTTTGATTAAACTATTCAGGATGAGGAATCTATCGGAATTTTGTATCTTTATAATATGTAAAATTATTTGCATTTGTATAAAAGGGGATTTATTTTTACCACTTGTCTCATACTTTTTAATTCAAACTTATGTTAAATAAATATTTCAGATTAGATAAAATTTGTCAATTTTGCATTTTCCTTAAATGTTTTCTATTATTTTCACTGTTCTTTCACCTTTAGCATTTTATTGGTGAACATCAATTATAAATAACTATGACGGCCAGTAACGACTCAGTAACTAGTTTATCCCAAGCGCTCATACACGATCTTAGGCTGCTATCCTGTATATCCATAAACCCGTCATACCCATATCCTGTTGTTATTATAATATATATCCAACAACTGAGTCCAGATTTTCATTCTTTTCGCCTATGCTGAATTACTTAATTCATTTGGAATCCGAATATTCTTCAGATAGCTCTTTCTCATCATGAGAAAATTCTTCAGTACCACAGTGTAACTAATTTCCAGCTGCTCGGCAATCGCTGTATAATGATTCACTTTTAAAGGTTTCTCAATCCATTGGTTCAAGTTGTAGAATGGCCATAAAGAGCACTCTGTATTACTCAAGTAATGATAAAAAATAAAATCTTGAAGCTCGATCTTTAAAATGATTGGTTGATTACAAAATACTTTTCCTTTAAAATACAAAACGTATCGCTCAAATATTTCAAGAAATATACTCATGCAACATCAATTATGCAATAATCTCGTAAAAAACCTTTCTTTTGTAAATATGATTTATAAAAAAATCAAGAAATATCCAACATTGTCAGTTTTGAATGTTTTTCATGGAATCTTTTGTAGTTTTTATGATTTTTTACGAATTTTTTAATAGCTTTATGTAGTTCAAATCAAAGAAAAAGTAGGTCAAATACACATTCTATAAAGTTTTATTAATAAAAAAGTATGTCAAATACATACGTACTATATAGTTTAATTAAATCAACTTTAAAAACAGGCCACCGCTGGATCAAATACAAACACATTCTATAATTTTAATATAAAATATATAGTATACTTTTGTGGTAGAAAAACTGCCTGTACGCATGCACGTGTGTAATGGGCAATAAATAAGTGGTAATTCAACAAATTTAAAGAATCTGAAATTTTTATAAAAATTATGCTGGTCAAATCGACTTTAAAAGTTAGAACACGTTTATAATGTCACAAAAACATTGCAACATGAACGCAAATCTTTAACAAAGATTATAAACAAAGTGCCGTTTTAGAAGCATTGGATCAAGAATGGGAATCTTCTATTGATTGAGGAATAAATGAAGATTCTCAAGTTAATATATACATTTTCTCAGATGTATTGAACAGACATTGAACAACATAATTATAATGATTTTCTAGATTTTACTGATCATGGTGTAAAAATATAATGAAAACATCATATGGAGATGACGACTGTTCATGTATTAATCAATAAATCTTAAACTTAATTATATTTATTTGAAATAAAACAACAAGAAATTTAAAAATTTATTATAAAGTTTATTACAAATATACAAAAAATTTTATATAACATCATTTTTTGGTGACCGACATAAAAATACTAAGAAATTTAGAAAAAAAAGAAAAACCCTCAGCGTGGGGGGTACTGATCCAGCGGTGGCCAATCCATCTACTTCTTACAACCAATAAAATAAACAGTTGATTCATTGAGTTGCCAAGATGCTAATTTATTAACGAGTGTTTTTTTAATTTCTGTTTCACTTGATAGAATTGAATACTGATGACATTTTGAATTGGGTAACAGACAAATAATAGCTTGATGTTTTATATGATTTTATTTACAAAATCGGCAACATTTCAGAACTTTTTCGAGAATTGATGATTTCATGGGAAACGACATCAAAAAATGAAATTCATAGAATAAGTGCGTTAAAAAATTTGAAATTTCCAAATTCAAAACATCATCTGAGTCGGATAATGTTGCAGTCACCAAAACGGTTGAAACCTACTCTTTCTGGAATTCTTCAAAGAAATATTAGCAATTTCCTTGAACCGATGGGGATGGTACAAAAAAAGAATTAATTTCATCCAAGTCAACTGAAATTACGTCTCAATATTGAAACTTTATCTCAGAATCTTTGAAAAGTATTCAGCCAATATCAACAGAAAATGAGCTCGTGTTCTCTTGAGCTGGAAATGAATTGACACTAAAAAGAGGATGTTTTAGCGACAAAAGTTTAAACGCAATATGTTTTTTAAAAAAGTATTTTTTAAAATTATATTTGTTTTAATGAATTGTCAATTCTGCTATTTATTATTTTTCATTTTATATTTATAATTATGATATAATACGTAAGAAAAATGAGTTTTATTTATATATTTAAGTTTTAGTTTTTGTTTTCTTTCTATGAAAAAATTCGACAGGTCATGTTTTACAAAATCATCACAAATGCGCATCCCGAAAATCTGAAATAAATGTGAAATATAAAATATAAAATATTCTTATTTTTTCCTCACTATCATTTCTAAACATAAAAGAAAATTACAAAATCATTCTGTCGAGTAAAGTGATAAATACATAGAGGACTTTACTTTATCATTATTTGATTTATTCAATGTTGGACTCGTAAACATATGTAACTTGTTTACAACAATGTAAAATCCAACGATTAGAAGAAAGAAGTTATCTGAATTTTTATTATCGAAAAAACAGTAAAATAATATCGAAATAATTTTGTCTCGGAAGTCCGTTATACTAAATATTTATTTCTCAAACGCAAAATCTTTCAACTCAATCCACGCCACATCTAAAACAGAATCATATACCACGTATCAATGCATGTCAACGCAAAATTTTACAATTCTTTTTTAATAACCCAACATTGCATTTATTAAAGAGAAACTTTCTTTTGTTGAATTAATTTTTTCCGGAAAAAGTCATTATTAATTTATACAAATTACTTGTTTTCATTGATTCTTGACATATAATATATGGTCTATTTGAAGTAAAAAATAATTGAATATATATTTTATCTGACATGGTAAGAGGATTATGAATTAAAAATGACATACAAACTAGAATTAATAACTAATTATAGACTAAATAAGTTCATATTTTTACTTATTTCAATTAATAATACAATACAAAATATTAAATTTAAAATTGAGTATAATCTTTCCATACATTTTCAAAAAAACATTCTAAAATTGAACATTCCGAAAATTACCAAAAATGTTGCATCCCGTAATTTATTTAAAATAATTTTATAAGTAACACACTGTTGAAAATATAATTTGAAAAATGAAAATAATAATTAATAATAAAACAAATTAAAACAAATTAAAGCAAATAATCGAAATTGAAGTTCGAAATTGTTTTACATTTTACTTCATGAACACTTGATTATGGTAATTATTTTAAATAAAGAATTTGCATATATAAAATAAGGAAATGAAACTCTTTGAATTTATCAGATAATTCCTAAGCTGTCATTTGATACTAAGAATTTGAGGAATTTCCAAATGTAATAAAATACCTTGTCTTATTTGTTAATTTGTTTTTTCATGCTATTCTCCGAGAGCATTTATTCAAATTCTCATTTCAACTATGCTTCACTGGCAATCATTACAAAGGAATTATAATTTCCATACATAAAAAGAAAATTAAAAAATAGCGAATATTAAATAAAGAAATGAGTTTTCTATCTTTAACAATCATTTTATTAAATTTTTCTTTTGAAAACATTTCATGTTATTATGTTTATTATTATTATTATTATTATTATTATTATTATTATTATTATTATTATTATTATTATTATTATTATTATTATTATTATTATTATTATTATTATTATTATTATTATTAATAATATTATTATTAATATTATTATTATTATTATTAATATTATTATTAATATTATTATTATTAGCGTATTTATTTATTTATTTTTTCCTGAAATAATGTTGATATTTTCAAAGTTTTGTTGTGTTAACAGATTTGTTTGTTTTTTCAACAAATCCAAAATGGACTGACAATATAGACATTTGATTGACACTGTAATTGTCACATTTTGCGATTTCAAATATAATTGATATTCTGGTGCATTTCCTCCACTCATTTTAGAAGGCAATCATCAGTGACAGGTTAAATGTTAATGAAAACCACTACAAAATATTAAATTATTGTAAAAATTAATAACATCGTTATGAATTAATTAATATTTATGACTCCAAACCTTAATTGTTTATTATTATTATTATAATTATTATTATTATTATTATTATTATTATTATTATTATTATTATTATTATTATTATTATTATTATTATTATTATTTTATAATTTTGTTGTTTTATTTTAGTTCAATTTTTCAAAATTTAAACAGAAACAAGAACATCAAATATGTAAGATAAATTAAAATGTTTTCACTGATATTTAAATATTCATAGACTTTTATAGTCAAAAAGCCACTTCGACAATCGCAATGACCCTTTTAATAGCCTTGTTAGAAGGCGCCTGAATAATTTTATTTTTAAGTTTATATTTAAAACTTTATTGTAATTAACACTTTTAAATCGGTAAAATTTTGTATAAACGAAAATATTCAAATTGACTTTACCTATTACCTGGATATGGTACTTTGACTAATACTTTTTTACTTAGATTTTGTTTAACTTCATTGTTTACTTTATTTTTGCGTCCGCCTTTTATCCCAATAATATTTTACAATTTCATCTATCAGTTTATAGTAATTTGTGATTTAATATCTTTCATGTCTATTTTTGGTGTTTCATTTCGATATCGTTCATTTTGGAATCCGAAGTGTTTAGCAATTCAAAACTATTTACAATAAAATGGTATATAATAAATAATTTTAAATAGATTTTGGATAATTTTAAATATATTATTGCATAACCACATAACATATTGACATATATGTTGAAAGAATGAAGAAAAATTAAATTGTATATGATGATCATTTTTTAAATTAATAGCTTAATTAAAAAATGTTAATCAATAAAATAAATTATAAATTAATTCTCAAATAAATGGGAAATTTAACTTTACCTAATGAATTTAATTACAGGATCAAATTGATAAATTGCATACACAAACTCCTATCTCTGAAACTTTTCGACCACACGATATAAATCAAGTAGATAAAATTAAAATCAAAAAGATTAAAATAAAGTTTTTTTTTTAGTATTTAAGGGACTTCTATTGATTTATTATAAAAGATTAATATTTTTGTATAAATTTTTAGTTCATATGAAATATGAAAATTAAAACTTTTTTTTAAAATATCATATTATTTTTCATTGAATTAAATATATTGTATTCAATAATTATTAAAAGAAAATTTATAAAAATTTTAAATTTTAACATTACTTTTAAATTTTAAATAACATCACAACATATTTATTTGAATGTTATCTGAAAATCATATTTTTCTATCCAATGATAAATTATTTATTTAATTTCACTAAGTATTTTTTAAAAGCATGTTACGTCATGTTAAATATGAAATATTACTCCCAATTTAAACGAATGCCCTTATTTTTTTGACACAAGGAAATCACAACGTTTTTTAAATTCTATTTTTATGACAAATGTTGAGGTCTGTAAATTAAAATAAATTTAAATGAAATTTAGGTTAATAATTTAAATAAAAAGTAAGTGAAGAAAAAAGACAAATGAAAGCGTGATCATGCACAGAATTGATAGTAAAGGAAAGTGTGGTGGAAGCAGTATTAGAAAATGCCAAAACCAATTGCGGAAGGCAAGAATCCGGAAATCCGAGAAAATCAATAAATTGTAAAATCATCGAAATCGAATTGGGAAAACGGGACAGGTATAGATTAGCTAATGGTCAACAAGATGATGATTAGGGATTTATCAGAAAATGGTTAGGAAGGATCGAAAAGCATTCAAATGTGTAAAAACAGAAAACGTTAATTAATTAATTAATTAGCTAATGGGAAACCCGAGTCAATGGAGAACCCGAGAGATGAAGGAAACCCGAGCTGGGTAAACAAGAAAAAAATTAAACAGAAGGAAGATTTGGGCCCATTCGCTTGGCATAATGACTAATTGAAAAAGAGCAAGGAGAAGATTGTGCGTGTAGAAAGGCCGGACGGGCCATTAATTATCTTTGTTCGTTGGACCATTACGGGTGATTCTTCTAACCCCAGCTAGGGTTAGAAGAAACCGAGTTAGGAATAGGTAGAAACGAATTAAGGAGATTAGGGAAAAGAAGATATAGAATAGGAATACGGAAAGGTGAAAAAGAATCAAATCAAACAGAAAAAGAGGAAAACGTGGGTCAAGAGAATCTAAAGAAATAAAAGGTGAAAATTATCTATTTGCAAAGCACCAACGCCGTGCTGAGAATCGGTCAAATGTAACTTTGATTATTGATTGTAAATTGAGGAGAAAAGATTGTGAACATTTTTATTTCAATATACGTTGGGTCGTTATTGTTTTGATTTAAAGGACACGAGGAGTAAGTGGTAACCGACTTAAATTAACCAAAAACCCAACACAAAATCTGCATATTAAAACAAATTTAATTATGCAATTACATCTCCGCGTGATTTTCATCTTCGTTCTCGATAAAACTGATTTCAAAATCATCAAGATATCGAGGCCTTTTCGTCCTGCCTCTACGTTCATATCGGCGCAGTGAGTTGAGTATAGGATTGTCTACGTCTGTTAATCCATCATCGTCGTTGTTCTCCACTGACGCTCGTTGACAGCCGGTCGTATGTGTCTTCTCTTCTGTATAACAAGTGCCAACTCCTTTCCAGCAATATAAAAACACGGATGAAGACGGCGGCGTTCCGCACTTGTCATTGGGTGCTAGGTTATACCAATATACCATTTTCAATATTCCCTTGTTGGTTCTTGCTGTCATGCGTTTAATTGTACGATGGTTCCGTTCTATTATGCCGTTTCCTGATGGCCGATAAGCACATCGAAACACACATTTCATACCCCATTTGCGACACAGTACTTTCATTTGTGTCGACTGAAATGATGTCGCATTATCAATCAACAGCTTATCATTGGAACCTCATTCTCTAAAGATCTGTTCAAGATTCCGTGTAATGGTCTCCGCGTCTTCACCTCTAATTTCTCTCCACAGAGCAAAACGACCCGGTCCACAATCAATCATAGTTAAATAAAGCCAGTCTCTTCCACGTCTCCTTAACGCTTAACTCTCCATGCTCCCATTTTACAGGCGCCGGATCGATAGATTGACATTCTGAACATTCACTAATTATAGCCTTTACATCCTCAAGTGTAACGTCCGGGCAAAGTTGATTTGCAAAATACAACGTCTTCTTGGCACCGAAATGGTGCTGTCTATGACTTTCTCGTAACACTTGGCTCACAACAGCAACGGTGCTTGCAGTTGGTTCGACAAACGATTTTACCCATGTCAGCCATTTATTACTGACTCTTGTGAGTGCATCTGCTTTGTTTTTATCTGTTGGGACAAACTCAACCGAGATCGTTAAGTCATAGCTTTTTCGTAATTCACAAATGATCTGCAGACGTCTTCGGACTAGCATCTCAGCAATACCATGAGTTCAAATTCTGGTAGTATCCGTTAAAACTGAATTTATCCAACTCCTGACGGTAGCGGAATCTGTTACTACAGCTAAGTTGTTTCTTTCCCAGCTGATGGCTAAGTTAATTCCCTTTACCACAGCGTCTAACTCTGCAAGGTTTATATGAGCAAAATCGTTTTTCTTCCTCATCCATGATGCATCTTCGACGATTTTTCCTGATATTTCTAACGCAACTCCTAATGCCAGATTGCTAGCATCGCACAAGACAATCATAGATCCGTCCTTGTTTACTCACCAATCACGGGATCGCTCTCTTTCACACGATACATCATTTCGATAACCATTTTAACGCGATTTTTCCAATCGTATCATACCGCTTACTTCCAGCACTGTGTCGTTTTATATAGCTACTTGCTACTCTTAACCATCCAGCCTAGCACCTTTGCATCATCAAACTCTTCCGGTGGCTTTGTAATTAGCCCGTATGCTGCTAAATGGCTTATTACTTCATTGACGTTTATTCTTGACTGGTTGACATTAATGTCATCAATATAACTATCCGTTGCTTTCCTGATATCTTCTCTTAAACTCAGTACCTTCCCTAATATTGTTGACATTATTTTCGAAGCCACATTTAAACCAAAACCGAGTCTCGTTAGAAAGTATCCGTTCCCTTTGTAACTAACCCTTTGTTGCTCCCATAGGTCTTCATCAACATGTATCTGAAGATAGGCATTTTTAAGATCAATTAACATAACCTGTTCGCCCATCTTTCGCCATCGCCTTAATGATTCGCCATATACATCACTTTGACCAGTATGGCTACTAGCATATTTATTTAGTTCTCGAAAATCCATTACTGGACGAACTTTTCCTTTGTTTGCTTGCTCTACTGCCAATAACGGAATTTTTCCATACACGACGCCTTTCGTTGGAATTAGCCATCTTTCTTGAATCCACCGTTCAACCTCCGTGTCAAACTTGTGCTGCAACCCTGGATCGATTTTATAATTTAAAATTCTATTTAATAGTACAGCTGGTTCTGCTTTCCATTTCCACTTCACGGTCCACTTGCCGTCACTGAATGCTGCCGAAAAATCACCATCTTCAATTCGCAAATTCTCATTTAACTGATTCTCAGCCACGCACCATACGTTTGCAATACCTGGGAAAAATACACCGGTCTTGTCAATTTTAAGACCTCCCAGCATCCCTATTACGTCCATTCCTAAAATCATTTCAACATTAAGTGGTAGTTTCATCAACGAAACACAATTAACACTCAATAAACTACCACCAACAATCAGCTGAACTTTCACATCACGCATACACTTGACTAGTGATCCATCCGCAGTCATGATACTCCCATTCCGTATAAATCGTTTCTTCGCAATTCTGGCTGACACAACTGATTTGGAACATCCCGAGTCGATCAATGCTTTCACGGACTCCCCATTGATTATGACTGAAATAAACTTCAGCACCATTATATTTGTCCTAGAATAGACGCTGGCGCACGCGCTACTCCTTTGGCATTTCCCGATTCTGAATCCCTGGTACACTCCTTTGCAATGTAGCCCTCTTCTGCACATAGCCAACACTTCTTTCCTTGTTTCTTGAAACAACGTTCTCCTAGATGGCCATTCTTTCCGCAATACGAGCATTTCTTTTTCTTGTCTTGTTTTCCCACAACAACCGAACACAGTTCCATATTGTCACAGTTTACTAAGACACGAGACTGTTTCAAGACCTCAACAAGAGACATCTGCTGAATATTGGTATTGGATCGTAACTGTTGTGACAATAATGCTGGCAAACCCATTATGAATGCGCTTTTAATTATGATCTCGTTATCTATCTTGGCCAGAGATGCTAAGTTTTTGAGATTATCCAAATAGATATCTACTGTCTCATTGCACCACTTTCTTTCACGGAATCGGTCATATGCTTGGAACATATCTATCGAATAGACATCGATCAAGGCCTGTTCGATCTTCAATGCGTTGCCTTTGTCTTCCGAGCTCAAATGCTGATATACTGCAAAAGCTGGTCCATCTAGATATAAAGGAATTATTGATTCCAACTCCACGATTTTTTGAATTTTTGCCACTAACTTCACTTTCTGAATCCACTATTGAACGTCACCTTCTCCATTGAAAATAGGTATCATCTTGTTCATGATATGGCCGCGATAGCTTGTAGTTTTATTGACACAAGGAAATCACAACGTTTTTTAAATTCTATTTTTATCAAAAAATCTGCATATTAAAACAAATTTAATTATGCAATTACAATATGTCAATTCATTAATAAACATGAATAATTCCATTTTCTTTATTTTAATTTGCTTTAGAATTATAGATGAATATTTTTGTTTTGTAGTTAAAATGAAATGAAAATAAAGGAAAGCAATAATGAAAATAATTAAGTGATAATTTAAGCCTTTTGTTGCGAATGATGTCTTACTATCTTATAGTCGAAAATATTTTCATTAAATACATTATTCGCAGAAAAAGGCTTAAATTATCACTTAATTGTTTTAAATAATAAATGCTGCTACAAAGAAATCATCATTAATAATGAAAATAGTTCAATAATAAAGAAAAGTAAACAATTTCACTATTTCTAAATATCAATGGCCCATTTTTAATAAAATAACTAAAACGACAAACAAATGAAATATATTTCAATATCATCATTCTGTCAACAAAAATTATATAATAACACAATAATTAAATTTAAAGAGTTAATTAAATAATATCAATAATTTTGTTGCAGATTGAATGTTAATTGTAGGGGATTGTGATTTAATTTACCAATGCCCCACGAAAAAATTCTTCTTCTAGTTTCACTATTGTTGGGTTTATAATGAAATAATTTGTGGTTATAAATCCAACTAATTTTGTATTCTATCGTTATCAAATGAATAAATTAACCCTCAACAATTTATTAAAATATGCTGATAATAAAGATAACAATTTCTTGTCGACAGCTATTGTAAAATAAAATGTGATTTGGCTACTGTAAGAACCTTAATGAAAAAACACTAAAAATATCCAATCTTGATGAGACTACGATGAAAATATAATTTTGATTTCCATAAAAATTAGCTCTCGCTATTTATCGGCTTCACTCATCTAATTTAATTAATTGCAAATAAATTCCTAAATACAAATTTGTTTAATACCATGAAATATTATTTAAATTCTCTCGGACAGCTTTGATAAAATTAGATAATAATGTTTATTTTCAATTGAAATTGCTTTAATTTTAGTTCTCAAAATTTTCCCTATCACTTTGACAAAATTTTAATTTTTTCATTAATAGGTTGTTTACAAAAAATATTTAATTTGTAATTAGCCACATTTCTTAATTTCATATTTTTTTTTATTTTAATGATTTTATATGTTTATATGTTTAATAAAACCTTAACTATTTATCGGTGAATCTTAGATTTGCCGATTTATATTGTAATATTATGTCTGCCTGGATGGTGTATATTTAGGAAACATTATAATATACATTCCTTCAGGTTTACCACTTAGACTGATTTTTTTTCTAGTTTATGTATTTTAATTTTGATATGGCAATTTATTATGGATCTATTTTCCATTGTTAATGTCGGGATTTAACTTTTGATTGCATTTTAATTTTCTAGCGAAAGATGTATTTCTGCTATTCGATAGATCTTATTTTGTCATTTTTCTTGGCAATATCAATTTACGGGTTTAGACCCACAAAATATCTTATCTTATATGCAGTGCTTTCTTTCGGGAAAAAAAGGTGCCGGAACGTATCTGTACAATCCTTCATATGCAAAAAAATGACGCTGAAATTCATTATTTTACAATGTGAATTTACAACGCGGACGACAGGAAACGATTTTAATGACGTAGTATATTAATGGCGCATATTTACCGTGAGCATGTTTTATATAATAGTAATAAGTTATTACTAATAACACATAGGAAGCACGGAGTTATGATTCACTCGCTTTGGCGTACGACTACTACTTTTAATTTGATTGTAATTGACTATTTGAAATGTCAGAAATAGAAATATGACAAAACACCAAAACATATGTCAATTTATATGTACCTTTTAAAATTATGACATACTTTTCACCATTACTCTAAATATCACCATAATATTTTTGAAAAACATTATTTATTAACTGTCTGAAAATACCATTAACATTGATGTAATTCATTAAACCTTTCTTGTACTTGGGATAATAAAGACCTCAAAAATACAAAAACTAGCAAATAATAATGCGTATTTCATTCATTCAAAAGACAAAAAGTTAACCTTTGAGGATAAGTTTAAATATGACTTACAAAGACTAATAAATATGTGATTCCTCTTACATTAAAACATGTCAATATTCTTTTTATTTGATTCAAATTTTAAATTTGTTGAAATGTCACATAAAACATTTAACATTAATAAAGAATATCAAGAAATTTTATATTTAATGACATTCTCTCGATCTGTTCAGCAATGTTTAGAGAAGCATATGCGAGACTCATAAGACAATAAGTTAATATATGTATAATTCTTTACTAACTTCAGCAAAATATTACCTTTAGGATATTATTGTCAATTAAATTAAAGTTTAGAAAAAAATTATTTACTAATTATTTTATCTGTTTGTAATTTTAGATGTAAAAACATCAATTTAATGTTTTATCGATAATTTAAATCATTCGTCATTTTAGGTGAGAAGTCTTTAAATGTAACCTTTCACAAACTTTGTTAATTTATTTAAACGATACTATTTTTATTTATTTATTTTCTTGTGTTACAAATACAAATTTGAAAATGGAATCTAAAAGAAATGTTATTATAGAAAATATTACAATATTTTATTTCATTAAATCCAAATTTAAAAGAATGAGGTAAATTCTAATAATTTCAAATCAAATTTTAAAACACGAAAATTTAGTTAATAAAATAATCAACAATTAGATTTTTTTTCATAGAAACACAAAATTTCACAAACCCAATTGAAGCAAAACACACTGATCCAAATATTAATAATTTAAACATACGGCACACACCCAATAATGACAACAACACTATCGAATGTGTTTCGATTTGAGGGAAATTACCCAATCAGCGAATTTTAAATACTTTCTTTTAAGAAATTGAAACTAAAATTGTTTCTTATTTCAAACTTGAAATTTTGAGATTATTTTACACATATTCACCAGTGTTATAATAATAATGGTTAATATTGTGAAAATTTGTATTTGTATTTATCTTTTATTTCATGCATTCTAGCATTACTTATAATATTACAAATGAAAATTATTATTTACAAATATTACTTGAAAATTATATATAATTATATTACAATTTCTTAACTAGACCTTTTACAAATTAAATTTATTTTGAAAATGAACTTTTCCAATTATTTATTAATATCTATTTAAATTACATTAGACTATAATTATTAATAAATGTCTGTAACATTTCTCAAAATAATCAATAAAATTGGTTCCAACTGCCAGATTTTCCAGTCGGGAATGAAAAAACAGAAATGTCAAATAAATAAGTACTCGAAGAGAAATTCTGAAACAGATTACAAATTTTATTGAGATTACCATTGAATAAATTTGTAAGTAGTGGTTTAAATAATGCTCAATTGAGATATATTATTAAAAAAAGAATTGATTTTTTTTTGTTTAAGTGTTATACAAAATTTATCATTTTTTTATTCAACTTTTTAAAGTCCACTATTAAAATAGTGATATAAATATCATTCGATAAAATTTTGTAAAACAGAATTTGATTTTATGGATATTATAAAGCACAAAATTAAATAAATATTTTTTTCAACTACAGTTTAAGACATTAAAAAAAAAATTTAAATATATTTATAGAAATAACAGGGAAAGATTCAAATTCAAACTTGTTAAAAGGAAAAACAAAATGATATACAGGAAACGTCAAAAAACTGAAGTTCAATTCCATTTGTTAGAAAAACATTCCAAATAAGATATTGCAAAAAACATTAGCTTATAAATATATGATTCAAATTTAAAATATGTGTTGCAATTGTGCTTTTCAAAACCCAAACATTTTAGTAATATCCACTGAATATGAAAAAGCCTTGTATATTGTCGATTTCTCTATTCAGACCTTTTGAAGAAGGGTCATTATAATAAAATATATTTTACCTGTAAAATTTGTTAAACTTTTAATTCATACTAAAATATTCAATTTTAAAAAATCCTAATTTTTTAAATCCTAAAAAATTAATTTTTGAAATAATAAATACAATTGCTAGATGATAAAAAGTTTTAGGATTTCTAAGATATTTCTAAAATAATTTCATTGAATATAAAATATTTTGCGTTGGTTCTTTATTTAAGTGGCTAGGGATAAATTTAAAAATTATTATTTAATAAAGTTGATATAAAATTTTGTAAGTTTAGATTTCCTCGATATTTTTATCTCAGATATTAATGTGTTGACAAAACATTAACTTAATTATAAATCCATTATGTTGAGATTTAAAAAACAATGAAATTAATGAATAATTAATAAATATATTAAATATAGTGAATATAAATGCTTGTTAGACAAAACAAATAATTTCAGTCAATAATTTTTAACAATAATAAACAATTTAAAAGATTTTAGCAATAAATAATATTAGGATAATATATTTTATTAAGTAAAAATATTTTCAATATAAAAATATAATAAATTAATTCAAAAAAAAGGATTTGAAAAGTATGTACAAATTGAATTAAAAATTTCTAAAAAGATTTGAGCGATAATCCTAATTGTTATACTAAAAACGAATGAGCTAAGAAAGAGTTATAATACGAAAGAGTTATAGAAAAGGGAATCTTTGTAAAAATTTTAAAAGTCATGATTTTCAAGACGATTTTCAAAATTATACGGGATAAAATTTTAAAAATACAGGACAAAATGTAAAAAATTAATAAATGCTTACGAATAACAATTTTATTTGACGTATTTATCAGAGGACACTATTTTTCCAAGAATTCAACATTTCCTTTTATCGCTGCATAAAATTGAGTACAATCTGAGTTGTGTTGGATAGTGAGTAAAGCGCTTAAAGTTTCAACATCAAATCTGTTTTTCTCATCCTCCCACGTTCAATTAATGAAAGAAATAAAATTATCTCTACGTCACACGAGGTTCCTGGTAATTAAAATGCAAACTCTGCGCACTTTTCCATGATAACCAAGAGAGTTGATTGTTCGCGAAAGTGAATAAAAATATTAATCCAATTCAATGTTTTTAATCGTAGAGTTAAAATATTTCAGCTGATTTACAACGAACAAAATCCAGAATTTTCCAGCTGGATTCTCGAAGAATCGTAAAACTGTTGGAGGGCATTTTTTTAATGACAAAAAGTATTGCTTCAAAGAATCATAAATCTCAATCAATCGATTAATAGCCGGCTATAATGTCAGAAATTTTATTGATGAATGATTTTGTAGAGGCTTGTAACTTTCATCCATTGTTTCACAGAAAGTCTAAAAAGTTTCTGTTCGAACCGTATATAAACTGAAATGTTTGTACATCATAACAACAAGAGCTTCCATGTCAATGTCAAGAATTTCACATCCAGCATTTGACGCGTTATGATCAATATGAGTTGCACATCTACTTCCGATTATTTGTTGATGAAAAGTTTGAAGATGTCTCCATACGTTGTTTTGACCATTTCGATCGACTCCGCCAAAATTAAGATTTGTGTTGTATGCTCCAAATATTTTTATAACTTTAACTGCTATAACTTTCTCCTGAAAATGTTGTTCCTCGATAATTTTGAAGAGCTCATCAGCTATTGTTTTTGAATTTTAGTTTGGAATCGAAATATAAAAAATGTTATTTAAATTTAAATTAAGGTTTGTTAGTTGAAAATTTAATTTTAGTGATTTTTTAAATTTTAAATTTATTGTTGATTAATAAAATTGAAATTGAAGTCTCTAAAATTTCTTTGAAAATATTATGTTATGAAATTTAATTTAGATTTATGATAGTAAGAAATGTGCCTGTCAAATGTGAAAAAAACACCTTAGAAATAAGAAGTACAAAATTTAGTTATATAGCTGACAAATATTGGTTAATATTAGGTTAATTTATAATCAAAAATTTTGAGTTGTCAAATAAATTTTAATTTTAAATTAAATAAGTCAAATATAAATATATGTAGGTCAAATATGAAAAAATATTAATAATTTTATCAATTATCAATCATGGTTTTTAATACATATTGATATTACTTTTTAAACAAATTTGTTGTTATTTTCTTCGTATTTAAATTATTTCTATTTTGACAAATGTAATTCATTTGAAATTGGTTATCCCAAAAGTAATTTTAATTTTCATCATATTTCACTGGAAGAAATAGTTTTTTCCATTATTCAAAAAAATAAAATTCATCAGAGACTATTTAAATTTAAAGGCAGTCATAAAAAATTCTTTCAATTTTCATACGATAATATAAATGAGATAATTCTTTATTTGTTTCTTAAACAATTTACAGACTTTTAATGTTGAATTTAATTATAATTTTATTTATCTTCATTTCATTTAAAACTATTTTATATTTAGCACAAATACTTTCCTAATAATTTCATTGCCATCATCTCTTTGTATTTTTAATTAATTAAATTTAGTATATTGTGATTGCATGTTTCATTTATGTTTTCTAACACCTTTTGGAAGGCTTAATATTAGGTATAAATAACACCAAAGGATTTATCAAGACATCTATAAGTTAATAGATTTTTGAATAACCCTGATATACAATTGCTATGATATGAAAACCAGAATAAAGATCTTAAATAAACAAAAATGTCTTAAAAATATAAATATAATAGAGACATGATTATAACTTATTTCCACTATTTATGATTGATAATATATTAATATTAATTATCAAATAAAGGGTTTTCATATTATTTAACATTTCCTACTAAATTTCTATATATATATATATATAATTAAATTCAATTAAAAATTTATCTTAACAATTTAACAATTTCTCTTAAATTCTGTTAAAGTGACTGTAAATAAATTATCTAAAAAGCTTTTTTTTTATCAAAGTTGAAAGTATAAGATATTCATTGAATTATAATTGAGTGTGCTTATAATAGTAATTGAAAATGTATAATAAATTTTATTTTAATCATTATTTAAAAATGATGAGTAGTATGTTGCGTGCCAGTTTCCTGGAGAAAATTTTAAATTTTACAATCCAATTATTTTATTAGAAAAATTGGATGCTGACATTTCGTTTCTTCTGAATTTAATTGACAATCCAAATGTAACAGAATACAATGTCATAGAACTTGGTAAATAAATTATATATCAAGATTACGGTTAAATTAATTTTAAATAATATATATTTAGTTTATTTAGTTTAATACTTTTTAATTTTAGAATAGGAACAGAAACAAAATAACTCAAATAATATATATATATATATATATCGATATCATCACTATCATCGTCAGGTTACCTACATTCACTAGGGATGAATATTGGTAAACCAGAAAAGTCTAGACAGAGACGAGAGACCAAAGTTAATGACGTTTGACCTTGACATTGCATGAATGATACAGAAAAGTTTTTTCGCATTTACTGCAGGCCTATTATTATAAATTTTACATAGCTTTATAGTAGCTTTATAGTAGTTTTATAGAATAGTAACATATTTTTCGCATAATATTAATTACTAAACAGTAATTTAAGTAAATATATTTTAATCGAAGTTTCACTCTGCAAATTGCGAATAAGCCTTGCCTATTGCGTATTATGTACAGTATCCATTTAATATTTTATTATATTTTGGATTACATTTTCTAATATTATCAACTTACACTTTTTGTGATTTTA
>CAUHTR010006038.1:0-22505 GCA_959609185.1 Schmidtea polychroa
TTGTCTTAATTATCTTAGAGATTAAGGATTTGAAACTCACCCAGGAGAGCTATTGTATTGAAAGACGATACCGAGACGGTACCCGTTAGACCATATTTCACGCCTTTTGAATTTTATGGATTTAGTCTTATAAATTTTTATCGGCAGCTTGAGAGACTCGTGGTCAAAGGCTAAGAGGGCTCCGCTGCTCCTTACCCTATGGACATCATACCTGTTTACAAAGTGTTAACAAACAATTAGTATAAAATAAGAGAAGTTTATTAAAGTGTTTTGTGGCTGTAATAGGAGCCTATATAATTTTTCCGACCAATCAGATGAGCGCATAAACTCATTGGTTGATTGGTGGAATTTTATTTAATACCGAATATATATATCTGCAGCTTCTTGCGACTTTTCACTTTTCAATTATTTGTTTTATTTTTTAACTGTTTTGTATTTAATTATTTGTATATTTGGTGTATTTTTTATGATTTTTGCTTTTTCTATGTTGTGTTGCTGACTTGACAGGTAAAAATACAAATATTTTTTTTCTATTTACTTAATTTATTAATTATCGACCTTCTGGCACAACACGAGATTACAAACTCAAAAAATTGTCATTTTTTTATAATAATTCCATGTTTTTCTACATTATTAAAAGATTTGTAATTGTTTATCTATGTTCCAGTTCGGCGTGGTAAAAATCTGACAGCGTCAGCCATCGGTTACCATTTTCCACCCAGAAAAATAATGATTTTTACATTTTTCGAATTGTAATTAAGTTTAACAATTTGTAATTTTCTATTTTATTTTAGAAATGTTTGTATAACCCCAATTGTGTGCAGCTAATTCATGTATATTTGCAGTGCAAGAAGGATGGTTGCATGCTGACTCGAATTTTGTTTATTAACAAACTCAGAAATCAAAATATATCTTGAGTAAAAATATTGTGTTGGGCAGCCAATGGCAAGCCGACATTTCCACGCTTGCTTCGTGTTCGTGAGGCAGGGATAAAGAGATTTAGAGTCTCTTTTTGAAATTGATTTATCTCGACTGAAAAGGGAATTAATTAGAAATGAAAAAAAATAAATTAAATTACTTGTAAGTCACTCTGAGACATCAGCAAATAATAACAAAAGAAATTTGAGATGGTCGAAAAAAAAATTAATTAAATTACGTGCAAGTCAGACATCGTGGGATAATTTTGAAATATTTGGGGGAAAATTCTTTTAAAATAAAATGAATAAATAAACATCATTTTGTTATTGGGATTATTATTATTATTATTATGATTAATATTATTTCATATATTTATATCAGTAATGGATTATTATGCCTTCGTATTTGTATCAGTCAAATAAAAATATTTTAGTATTTATTTAGTATGTTGACGTTAAATTTTGTTAGTTAACAATTAAATTGAATTATTTCTATATATCCTTGAAATTAGGAGGTACTGGCACTAATTTAGAATAATGAATCAATTGTGCTTGTTAAGAATAAGAGTTGTGTACAATCGAATAAAAAAATTCTATCATCATATTAAAGCTTAGCTTTAGTTCATCAGTCTGTTGATTGCTTGGACTGTAAAATCGTCTGAAATTAATGTTATCAGTCTATTAATCGTTTAATGTAACAGAATTCCTTTAGTTATTTCAATTCTTGGTTTTGGGTATTGCACCTATATAAAAGAAAAAAAGAAAATTTTTTAAATTACTGAGAGTTTCAAAATGTTTCCTTTGCTTTGACTAAAATGGCAACTCTTTAAACATAATTCAAACTTAATAATTATTATTATCGTATGATAAATTGGAATTATTAGGAACATGCAGATTCGAGGACGAATCTAAAGAAAAGGGGAGATATGTTGAGGTTTAACAGAAGAGTTACAGAAATGAGATGAAAAATGAATAAAAACACCAAATTCACAATAAAAATTTAAAGTACAAAGTATTAATTAAAAATCAAAAAAGAATATTTTCTGGGGGAAACTGGTATGGGCGGATCCTAATTAATGAGACGAGTTCAACTATAATAAAATAAAATCAATGGGGAGTCGCTAAAAGGAATAAATTAGAAAGACAAAAATTAATTAACTAATGGAAGACCCGAGACAATGGGAAACCCGAGCGATTTGAGAGAACCTGAATTATCAATCAAATAAGCCGACTAAAATTAAATTGGAGCGAGCCGTCAGAGGAGACGGGCAAATTCCTCAAAGCGTATTAGAGCTACATGAGGAAGACCTGGGGGAAGCTGGATTTAGACTAATTCCAGAAGGAACTGCCTCAATCAAAAAGAAGAGCTGAAAAGACTTAGTAGTCAAGGTGGCAGGCAAAGGCAATGGAGTTCGAGAGACACTTAGCAATGAAGATAGCCTTGAAAGAACAAGAAAATATAGCCATGGAGGAAATGATCCTACAACAATCAGGAAGGATTGTAGAATTAGTAAACAAAGTAGCAGAGCTGGAACGGGATAACAATGGCTATAAAGGAGCACTGGAGCAACGAAACATAGTGTTATCCAGCAAAAACAAGAAACTCGAGGATGAAAGGAAAATGTACGAAGAAAACATCAAAATCTTGGAGAAAGAAATAGAGAAATGGAAGATCTGGAAAACCAAATCGAAGTAAGGGACGATGAAACGAGATACCTCACATATCTCTTAGACGAGGAATTGAACATCTCGAGGGCGCTTAGCAGTGCTCGAAGTGAGGCGGGATAGCCGGGATATTATCCCGGCATTGATTATGTAGGCGGAATGGCATCCCGGCACTTCATTTCATATAATCTATAGGTTTATCCCGGTACTTATTTCATTTTATAGGCACACAAATACTGCAATTAAGGTCACACATAGTACATCCATATATGTATGTATATATATATTCTTTATTCTCTATTCTCTATTCAATTAAGAATTTCCCAAGCAGCAGTAATGGATAGGTAGGTATATTCTCTTATTTATTTGGACACCCCCCAAAGTTTTGCAACACCCCCAACTGAAAATTTCTGCATAAAAGCCTGGAATCCCGGGTGCCACAGCATGCCTATCCCGGCACATATTTTGTTCCACTTCGAGCACTGGCGCTTAGAGATTAAGTACACGAGGTGAGGGCTCAACTTCCAAGGTACTATGTGCCACACGACCCCATCGCTATACATTTGGAGTCATTAGTTGAAAGCGATGAAGGATACGGGGGTCAGGAGGAAACGTTCATGTAAAATAGAATTATTAAAAAGACAAAAAACTACAAAAATCTGGAGCTGTATTCCAAACAAAAAAATTAATAGTACAATAAAATTAGTAAAGGGACTGTAACCCGTCATTTAAATTGGAAACTGTATTCCAGAAAATAATCGTATATGTATAAGTCGCCCCACTATTAACCATGTATATATTGTAGAAAATGAATACCGAAAACAGAAAAGCAACTACAACATCAATAATCGAACCAGAGGAAGGAGAAATTGAAATAGAAGAAGTAGAAAGAAAGAAAAGAGAACGAAAGATTAATAGAAAGATAGAGAGACAACCGAAGGATGATTAAAATACTGAAAAAAGAATATAATTTACTAGAGGAAGTAAAGAAGGAAGTAGAGGAGGAAAACGAATGGCTGCACGAACGAAGTAAGCGAGGGAAAAACTGGGAAAAGATCGCGGAAGAATTATAGCAGGAAAGAGCGAGTATAAAGGCAAATGAGGTAATCAACGACTACTGGAAAACCGAGGCAAGGAAACATCAAGAGAATCTGAAAGAATTACAACTTCAGTTACACCAAAAACAAAGGGAATGCGAAATAATGAGAAAGATGAATAATAAATATCAAGAAATAGACGATGAAAAGAGAGACGGAGAAGATGGAAAAAGAGAAAACGACTTCCTCCAATTAATGAACCACAAAAATCTAGATAAAGCAACACAAGAGATAAAAATGTTAAAGGAAAGAATTGTTGGGCTGAATATAAAATAATATAACGGTTTAATTGCAGAAAATCAGCTTTCCCAACAAGAATCAACAACCAAATTGAGAGACGAAAGAAAGCCCTGCAACAACATTCGAAAACAATGCTGGAAAAAGTCGGTCTGGCAAAAGATCCAAGTACAACTCAGTCTGCAAACTCAAAGAATCGAGCAACTAGAAACCCTCCTCCAACAACAAGCCACTCAACAATCGCAAAAAGAAACTACCTTAGAAAAAGAAACGAAATTTATGAGCATGTCTTACTCTATACCACAATCAGCGAAACCCTCATCATCTGCGCATTAGTCACCTGTAAATCATATGAACTATACCAGACATGGCAGAGAAACCAGCTATCGTTCGCAGAACCAAAAAAGAAGAACCCACAACAAAGAAACGTACCTAAGAAAACAGTACGATTCCAACAACCATCCTAAATTAATCAACCACAACAAAACCCATGCCACAATCCAACCCACTGCTTCAACAACGTTGTCAATTCACCCAATCCAAAGCTCCCGAAATGATTTCGAAAGCCAGCCAACGACTGCATTAACAACATTTTAAACAATTTGTGTATATGACATGATTAATAATTGACATCGAACTATGAACTATTTGTATATAAACCTGGTCACCTTAAATGACACCTGCTTGTCTTGTATTTGCCCTTTAACTACCAATATATTTTATCTTTTATTTTCTATATATTATATTTGTTTGAATGGTAGTATATAAACACTACACGTAGTTTTGTCCTTTTTAAATTTTACTTTATAGTTATAAATTGCGGGTCGCAATTTTAACGGGCCCCGGAGTGATTTGTTGGGCTGATTTTCAATAAGTCCAAACCCCCATACAAATAACTGAATAAGAATTAGGGAATGAGGGAATTAGCCAAGTAGAAAGGAAGAGTAAAGAGAAATAACGAAAAATTTAATAAAAACCCAAAATAATTACCCAAGAAGGAAAAATAATAGAAAAAAAATAATAATAAAAGAAAGAAATAACAAGAAAATTAAATAATAATATCAAATCCAAAAATAGTAATAATAATTAAGGAAAAACAAACAATCACATTTGAACATCATAACTGCGACCAACATTATGTTCGACTTCATATAGTTAAAACATTCAAAATTCTTTTAAATGAATTGAACGACGATATCGATGTTCCTGAAAAATTATATGATATGATACAAGATGCATTATTAAAAAGAGTATAAATGTGTAGCGTTGGAGTATCGAATAATACAGAGTGGGAGTAGTCAGGATAGTTGAACTTTATGGTCAGTAATTGTGATTGAGGCACTAGCAATTTCAGGAGGAATAGCCGGATAATATATAACAAGTTCTCATTGAAAATATTCCGTGATAAACAAAATTGATATATTCATCAAATATCAAATAAAATTACACATTTAAAAGTGAAAAATCCAAATATTATACAAAACAAAAAATTATCGATGAAAATAATGACAGGTTCATAAAACATTAAATGATTAATAATTATTTATAAATTGCACAAATTTTAAAATTAATTATTAATCAAAAATTACATAATATATATACGCCTACGTGAAATCTGAGTCTTGGAAATAATTAATTTTTTCACTTTCGTGTTTAACCAATATTATAACCGTAAATTATAATCCCATCAAATTTTGAACTCAGCCGAGATATAAAACTTAAATATTCTGATTTTCATTAACTTTTTGAACTAAAACCAATTTTCCATCAATTGATTTTATTAGAAATGAACTATTACCTCATTGATAAATAGTGAATAAAGCATTAATACTTTTTCTAAAAGCTTAAAATTATTTCTTTTGCTGGGATTTGAAGTAATTTAAAAAACCGAAAATATAGAGAAAAAACAATTCTGTTTTATTAAATACACAAAGAACAAAATTAAACCAGTGAATATTTAAACAAACGTCGAAATAATTAAAAATCCACTTTTATTTATAAATTTTAAAAATAAATTAATGAAATTTTTATAAATATTTATTTGTTAATAATATTTAAATTAAATTATTCAATATTTAATTTTTAGGAAAAAATGTTTCTTAAACAAAGATGAATTAATTCGAAAATGGTGCAACCAATAGAAATTAAGGAAACTGGTGAGTAAAAGAGATTTCAATAATTGTGACAAATTATAAACAAAGTTATTGATTAAAGTTTTGTTTATGTCTGAAGTAAGTTTGATAAAGCACAATTATGAAGACTTATTGATGATTAAATACTCTAGACCCAGAAAAAGCTTCTGATCAAATGTGGAACTGTAATAAATCACGATTGTACATATGATGCTGATGTATTAATTGAAAATGGCAAAATTGTGAATATTGCAAATAATCTTGAAGATCCATCAGCTGAGTGCATAGATGCTACTGGTTGTTTTGTGATTCCAGGTAACTTAATAATAAAGTTATTGATTTGATTCTGTTACGTAATCTTAATTACAATTTATATATAAAAAATATTTTAATTTGAACCCATAGAAAATTTTTTTATTTTAATAGATTGCACATATCTGAGTTGATATAATGAAATCGTGCAGGGATAGTTAATTTGACCTATGTTGATTTAATGTATTTATTTATGTATACATTTAGAAAATATTCAAATTAAATTACACGGCTGATAGACTTTTGATAGTGAAAATAGTTGCAGGAATTGTAACTC
The DNA here is from genome assembly GCA_959609185.1 of Schmidtea polychroa. Lineage (NCBI taxonomy): Eukaryota > Metazoa > Platyhelminthes > Tricladida > Dugesiidae > Schmidtea > Schmidtea polychroa. Next base: position 6,638 of record CAUHTR010006038.1, read on the forward strand.
TTAGTGTGATTCACAAGCAGCACTAATGGCATTTATTGAAAATCAGTAGTCACATAAATTTTATGTGTAGAGAAATTTTTAAAGTAACCGATTTCTATTTTAAGATCATTAAAAATTTTGCGATTTGTATAATTTATATTATTGACAGTCTATGGCTTACACTATCCATAATATCTAAGTGAACATGTTTGATTTCTGTTAAGATGCTGAAGTAAAACATTTCTATAGATAGTGATATTAAATTTATTTCTTCAAGGGAAATGTTGATAATTTTATTTTTTCCCGTGAGCCATGCTTTTATTCTGCCAATCAGAAGCCACAATGCTAGATGGCTCACTTCTTCCCATTGTGGCTTCAAAACATTTATTTAGTTATTTGTATATTGTAAAATAATACATTTCATTTTAAAATTAGGAGGAGTAGACGCAGAAACATATTTCGCCGCCAAAAGAGGTGGTATTGTAAGTCCAGAAAATTATTTCTCCGGTACAAAGGCTGCGATATATGGTGGAACTACCACTGTCGGTAATTATTTATCTCAATACTAATATTTATTTTTAATTTAATGTAATTATTTAGTTAACTGTCTTGAAATAATCAAGGATGAATCTTTGAAAGAGAAATATGAAATTGAGAAGGAAATAATTTCTAAGGAAATCGTGTGCAATCTGGCTGTACAGCTCTGTTTGCCGGAAGTTAATGAAACTATTAAATCACAATTTTATGAATTACTGCAATCTAAATCCGTTGTCCCGTTGGTCAGATTATCAACTGTGGATAAAGGTTGTCATTGTGTGAGAATCGATGATCAAGAACTGTATGATGCATTGTGCTGGTGTAGAGATAATTCTGTGCTACCAACCGTGCATGCTGAAAATGATAAGATGGTTGCAATTCTTGAGAAAGAATTACTAGCTATTGGGATAACTGGTCCTGAAGGTCATTATTTATCTAGACCCGAAAAGGTAAGTTGCTTTAATATGAGCTTTGATTTTATGTAGCTCTTTTTTTATTTTTTTTAAATTCACTTTGAAAAGGCATTGCCGAAAATTTGTGAATATCAAAAACATCGATATATTTTACTGATTCATAGTCAAGCTTTTTAATAAATACAATATTTATGATGCTGATAATAAGGTCATTAATAATAATTTATTATGATAATAATTAATAATAATAATGATAATGAAAAAATTAAGTGATAACTTAAGTCTTTTGATGTGAATAATGTATATAATGAAAACATTTTCGGCTATAAGATAGTCCTTGTCAATCTCCTGGAATTTAGTATTCCTCTTCCCAAAAATACATCTCGACCTTTCTTTTGTTTCATTTTTCTTACTTTTCATTGGTTAAAAATATAATATAATGATATACTTTCTTTTTCTGAAGAATCTTTAAAAATTTTATTTAAAATTAAAATCAAATATCCTCTAAAATTCAAAATGAAACACCAACCAAAATTTTTAAAGCTTCTATAATTCGGCCATAGAAGCCTATTTTACTGAAAAAATATTTATAAAATAAAGCTTACAATAACTATTCATATACGCGATTTAAATATTTTATATGTGTAAATTTTGATTTTTATTCCTATCTTTTAAAAGCATATTTCCTAAAATTTTTATATTATTTTTTAATTATTGTTTTATAATTTTTTAAATATCAGTTATTTTCAAGGTCAATGACAACAGATCAAATTGATGATTTCTTTAGTATTGATTGTTGGCCGTCTGTTTCTAATGAGAATTGCTTCTTTGAATCTGACATTTTTTTGGATGTTTCCATTGGCTACGATTTCGATTGAAATATTTTTTCTTTCCTTCCTTGGTTGACATTCTTGGAGATGTCTGTATACCGAGAATTTCCACCAAGATATAGATGTTCTTTAACTATTTGGTACAAGGTCCTGAGTGTACTTCCAATGTATATTTCCTTGCATACATTGCACGTGATGCAGAAGACAATGTTTTTTCTAAAGCACATATCTTTCGGTGTCTGTCAGTTTTCCATTGTGCAATTGTTTTCTTTATTTGTGTTGTTGGCCAGAGCTGTTCTCAATATCCAAGATTTATGTACTATCCGAATTGGAAGACCGGTGCGTTTAAGTTCTTTCAGGATCTTGAAGTCAAGTATGTTGATGAATGGAATATTCAGATAGAAATATTTCTTTTTTGTGTTAACTCCCTAGATCAGGGATATTCAACTGACGGCCCGCGGGCCTGATCAGGCCCGCCGAAATTTGAAAAAGGCCCTTTCAATATCTTGGAATATTACACATATATAAAAATATTTGGTGATATCTTGGGAATTGGGAATTCGTATAAATTGCGATAGTTTTGCAATAAAAAAACTTGCAAAAAACACCAAAGTATTGAAAATGTGTTTGTAAGTTTGAATAGGAAACGCGGTTTACTTAATATTTAATAAAATTAATATGTGTTTAAGTGGCTGTGATCATTTAAATTTCTTGGAAAATGCGTCTAACACCAGAAAAATTAAAAGAAAAAATGGCAATAAAGTTATTAATTTAAAATGCGCCAGGAAAATACATAATAATATAAAAATAAATGGTAAACATTATAATACTTGGTAATAGAATAACAATCACTAAAAACAGTTTATTTTTGATACTTTGTAATCCGATACAAAACTAACTACTTTTTAATTGATACGGCCCTCGATTGCCGTTATAAGAAAAATTTAGGCCCTTCATAATATTTAGTTGAATACCCATGCCCTAGATCTTTTTGGTTTTGGATTCATTTTTTCACTGTCCTTACTGTGATATCCGTTTCGGTGTAGGATTTTATTGAAATTTGATTGCTGTTTAAAGTTCTCGTTTTCTTCAGTGCATCGATTGGCTATACTTTGTTTCTCGTTTCTTATGACATGTACTTTCTGTAAATATGGAAGCGCTGATCTTTGGTGCATAAATATTTGTGATCTGCTTTTCTGTAGAACCTGTATGTTGGAGTATTTGTTTCTATTTTAATTCTTTAATCCAATAAATTGAGGGATCCATTTTCTTTTGGACATTCGATTTCAAACTTAATATCTCAGTGAGCTGCATTGAATGTCTGAAATATATTTTAACAAATTTAATTAGAAGTATTTATGAAGAAACTCATCGGGAACAAACTAATCAAGAAAAAATTTTGAAAGCGTATTTGAATAACCACCCAAAAGAACTAATCTACTGAAGTACAAAGACATGTTTTCAATACATACGTATTCACTGTATTCTGCACATTGATTTTAGGATTAAAATTTCTTCTCAATAATGCTTCACATATCACACGCTCAAAACAATTATCAAAAATTTTTTGATAAGATTTTAAAATCCGACATTCCTAATTCTCATACAGACTTTATTATGATCCTTAATATTAGACACTCCCTTCGGTCGACAGTGTTCTTGAACTCGAGTACAGAGATGACGGGAAGTCTCTCCAAAGTCTCCATTACATGTGAATTGATAAACGAGATCTGAACACAAACCAGTTTTTAATTTAATTAATTTTTTGTTATCAAAAAAAATGATTATATGATAAAAGTAGGTCCTTGTCGAAATGTTTTATCTAATTTTACTTCAACCTTTGATAGAAATGACAATATTATCTCATATTCCACGAAGCTTCAATAATCATTACATCAATTTGATGAATTGGTTTTGCAACCTGTGAGATGTTAAATATTTATATACTCTAATTTTAATTTATTCATTTTTAAGCAGGAATGTAAAATCATTTCACACTTCAATAAAATTACAGTGATCTTCTTTTACCATGGAAATTATTCGAAGATTAAAAAAATTAGTGAAATGTTATTTCTTTTATGTTTCTTCGCTAGTTGTCTTTTACATATTATTACAATTTTCTTAGTTCATTTTTGATATATGTCACAGAATTAATTTAATTCAGGTTGAGGACGAAGCAGTTTTTCGTGTTTTGACTATAGCGGAAATGGTGAAATGCCCAATACATTTTGGTAAAGTCTATGCAAAATCGTCTCTTAATAAAATAATGGACTGGCAGAGGAAGAGTTCAAATACAATTGTTTGTGGAACAAGTCTTGTGGCTGTCGTTCACAACGCCGAGAAATATCGAGATCCAAATTGGAAGGTAGCAGCATCATTCGTCACCATGCCAGCATTAAAAATGAACAAAACTACTGAATCTCAATGTACAGAATTACTTGAAGCAGTTGCGAGTAAAAAAATAAATCATGTTGCTTCCTCGCATTTAGTTTTTGATATGAAGCATAAAGCTAGTGGCAGAAATGATTTCCGCTGCATAATTCCTGGTACTAATGGAGTTCAATATCGCATGAAAATTCTATGGGACAAAGCTGTGGTACTTTTCATTTTTACATGTTTCTAATAATTTTAATGTGACTAAGAAATCTGGTAGAATGGAACCGACATCATTCGTCAATTGTGTAAGCACAACACCAGCAAAATTGGCGAATATTTATCCACAAAAGGGCACGGTATCTATTGGATCTGATGCTGATATAATTGTTTGGAGGGGTGATGGTATGTCAAATAACCATTTTGAGGCCGGCGATATCAACGTATTCGAAGACATGATTTGCCATAGTGGTCCCAAATATGTAATTGTTAATGGAATAGTCGTTCTAGATCATGAAGGGAATTTCACTGCCTCTAAAGGCTCTGGTCAAATTGTTTCACCTTCGTCTGAAACAATGAATTCTTATTTCCAGAAACAACTTATAAATTACAAACTGTCACATGAAATCGAAAAGAAAATTGCACGGGAACCCTATGACGGTCCTGTCATAGATCCTAACAGCGATAACAAAGAAGAAAAGCATGTTCTCTATTCTCACATGGTCAATAATGATGTTTATAAACGAGGTGGACCGGCAGAAGATAAAAAAGGTTGTTTAAAATTATTTTCATTTTTTATTATAGTAACCATTTTAGAAGCACTACCTCCTGGTCAAAGAGTAATTAGAACTTCAGTGAAAACGGCTCAGCCTCCAGGTGGTTCAGCGCAAGCAAGTTGGTGGGGATAATTTGCTAACCTGACAATTTATTATGAATTCAGTTCAAATGTTTACTTTTTATGTTTAATTTATTTTATTTATACCATAGGATTTCAGACTATTCTCCTAGGAATATATGTGTATTGTTCTGACAATAAATTTTCATTTCTCTTTCATGTCTGTTTCACGCTCATTTAATATCCCTGGATGACTGTCATCATTTTGTTTATTAAAACAATTAATTTGGCACTTGATTTTACTATGATTTCGTAATGTACATTAAAAAAAATTCGAAATGTAATAATTAAGATTGAGGAAATGAGAAACAGGTCTACTATACAGAATTGGCGCTACGAATTCAGATCGTGTTTTTTTGTCAGTATCGTTTTTTTTCAATAGTAAAATTTTAAACATACTTTGAATACTAAGTAAAAATAATACAATTCTATTTATTAGTATAAGATGATGATTTCTTAGTAGCAGCATTTATTATTTAAAACAATAAAATGATAATTTAAGCCTTTTGCTGCAAATAATGTATTTAATGAAAAAATTTTCGACTATAAGATAGTCCTTGTCAATCTCCTGGAATTTAGCAATGTTCTTCCTCAATATACCTTTCAATCTTTCTTTTATTTCCTTTCTCTTAATTCTCATTAGTTGTAAATATAATGAATTTTTTTATACAGCTTCTATAATTAGCTTCTAGAAGCCTAATAAAATATTTCAAAATATTCTAAATAATGCCTCCAATAACCACTTATATATGCTATTTAAATATTTCAATAAATGTGTCAATTTTGATTTTCAAATCTTATTTTTTAAAATTCTCTATATTATTCTAATTATTACTTTTTAATTTATTATATATTTTTTTTAATTTCTTTATATATTGTCAGTTATTCTCAAGGTCAATGATAACAGATCAAATTCATGATTTCATTGATTTCTTCTTTAGTGTTGATCTTTGGCTGTCTGTTTATGATGAGAATTGCTTCTTTGAATCTGAAATTTTTCTTTTGGATGTTTCCATTAGCTATGATTTCTATTGAAATATTTTTTCTTTCCTCTGTTGGCTGACACTGCCGGAGATTTCTGCCCAACGAGGATGTTCCACCAGGATCTAGATGTTCTTTAACTCTTTGGTGCAAGGTCCTGAGGTTACTTCCAATGTATATTTCCTTGCATACATTGCACATGATGCAATAGACGATGTTTTTCTAAAGCACATATCTTTCGGTGTTGGCAGTTTTTCATTGTGCAATTGATTTCTCTATTTATGTTGCCTGCCAGAGCCCTTCTCAATGTCCAAGATTTATGTGCTATCCGAATTGGAAGACCGGTGCGTTTAAGTTCTTTCAGGATCTTGAAGTCGAGGATGTCACTGATGAATGGGATATTCAGATAGAAATATTTCTTCTTTTGTGCTAATTCCCTAGATCTTGGGGTAGAATTCATTCTTTCAATGTCCTCACCTTGGTATCCGTTTCGGTGTAGGATTTTATTGAAATTTGATTGCTCTTTAAAGTTTTCGTTTTTCTCCGTGCATCGATTGGCTATTCTTTGTTTCTCGTTTCTTATGACATGTACTTTCTGTAAGTATGGAAGCGCTGATCTTTGGTGCATAAATATTTCCTTGCGAGCTGGCTTTCTATAGAACCCGTATGTTGGAGTATTTTCTTCTATTTTAATTCTCAAATCTAATAAATTAAGGGATCCAGTTTCTTCCGGATAAAATTAAATAAATAAAAATCTTAATTTATGTAATTCTAATTTATAAGTTATGCTTTCATTCGGGAAATTTTAATCTCAATTCAAATTTACTGATTTAATCCCTAATTTGACAATATAACGTCTTTTATTGACAATATAATTATTTTAATTGACAATATAAACTTATACTTTGACAATGTAAAATATATTAATGACAGAATAAATACAATATTTGAAAAAAATATAACAACCTATTTAATCAACTTTGTTCTTCATACGCAGCGATTACTCGTTCACGATCAGTATTCGATGTAGTTTGATTCCTTTGCCTTTGTATTGGAACTTTATTTGGAACTTCTACGTCGGTGGTCGGATGTAGGAGTTGTTCGCTTTCATTATTTTCGACATTTGTGTTATTTAAAGAATTCTCGAATTCATTATTTTGATTCATTTCTACAAATTTGTCAAAAAAAATATTTAAATTGTTAAAATTGAATTTAATATTATCAAGAAAACACTATATTGTCAATTTAATTTGTTATATAGTGGCGAGCAAAGGTTTTTGCTAGTGATACATAAAATCAGATATACATTAATATATATTTATGTATATTTCGTACGAAGACCAATTTTGTCAAGAATGTTAAATATTAACAATGTAATGTAATAGTAAAGAAATATTTTTAAAAATTGCATTTGTTTGAATTTATTAAAACATTGAAGTATAATAAAATGGTTGCGACATCTCTTTAACTTTGTGATAAAATTTTATTAATATAATACATAGATAATTAATATTTAGAATGCATTCCACAATTTTTTAATAATGCCATTTAGTCTATTTGGAATATATCTGTATAGATCAAATATCATTTGATCCGGTATTATGTTCCATTCTGTTAAAATAATGCCCCATAATTCGATAGATGTGTTTTGAGTTCTTTTATACTTTGTCCTTCAAAATCGACCATAAATTTTCTATTATGTCTATGTCAGGTGATTTTGGGGGCCAATCCTTATGACGCAAATACCTTTCCTAACCAGAAATTCTGTAGTAGACTTCGAACGATGGCATGATGCACCGTCTTGCATAAAAATAATTTCCGGAGAATAAAGGTCTTGAAGGCCTATTTCAATAACAGTTTGATAAGCAGTAGAATCTAATCTTTTTGGACATTTTATCAACATTCGTTTTCCATTCCCTAAAATAGTTCCTCACACTAATACTGAAATACCTCCTTGTCGCACTGTGTTACACGTATATTTTTTCTTAAAACGACTATTTATAGGTCTTCGAACATAACGACGCCGAGTGGTATATAAGTCAAACCGTACCTCATCAGTAAACATTACATTATTCCAAAATTCCTGAATTAATGAATTATAGGATTTGCACCAAGTTATTTGTTTTCGAATTTGAACCTTATTTAAAAGCGATTTTAGCTCCTAATCTTCCCTATAAGCCAATTTTTCTTAAAATTCGTCGAACTGTCCAAATTGACAGTTTCTCGTTCGTTTTTATCCCTCGAGATATTTCTCTAGCATTATCAAAGGGATTTCTTTTTGAATGAATTAAAATTGAACTTCTCTCTTGTTTCGTAGATTTCAATGGGCGTCCACTCTGCTGTTGATTTTTAACTGATCCACAGCGTAAATACTTTCGCCGTATGTAGCTTATAGTTGCTTGCTTTACACAAAGCATTTTAGACACCTCCATTTGTGTTTTGCCTTTCAATAAAATGTCTATTATTAATTCCTTAATTCTTCAGAAATCGTTGGCATTTCTAAAAGATATATTAAAGGGTTATAAAATAAATATAAAAAGTTAATTATCAATCAAAATTATATGAGAACATTATATAAAATAAATTTCTATCAAAACCTTTGCTCGCTTAAAATTAGCGAAGTTATACTTCAATACTTTAATAAATTCAAATAAATGTAATTTTTACAAATATTTCTTTACTATTACATTACATTATTAACATTTTACATTATTGAGAAGATTGGTCTTCGTACGAAATATACATAAATATATATATATTTATAAATATCTGATTTTTTGAACCACTAGCAAAAACTTTTGATCGTCATTGTTGATAACGGAATTTCCAGAAAGTGTAAGGAAGAGTGCGAAAAGGTGCATAATAGTTAAAAAACAAGAAAACGAAATAGATCGTCATTGTATTGGCAATAAAAGAGATAAGATTGTCAAAATACGGGTGAAAATCCTGTATATCATTAACAATGTTGCTTTAAATTGAAATAGAAGCCAAATTGTTCAGTCTATCTTGACTCATGCTAGATCTTAAATAATATTTTAAAATTTTTTATTTTGAAAACCTCTCTACGCATGCAACTGTAATAGGCATGTAAGAAGAATCCTTCATGTAAAAGAAACATTTGCAAAAATTATTTTTTCTGGTCCAAAATCTTTGAAAAACCAAGAGGAATGAAACTTCAGTTCAAAGTGTAATTCCACTACTAAAATATATTTTTTTAACCCATTCAGTTAGTTTGGTTTCCGAACCCTTACAAAAAAATTTTAAATTTTAATTTGTCATCGCAGGGAGTTTTTTGATGTTGAATGAAAACATGAATGGTTCATTTCCAGCTTGAAAAGCTTTAAATTGATATTTTATTACTTTTATGGGACATTTAAACATTTTGCTTGTATATTATATTGTCTTGGGATATAAATTTTGTTTCACAATTTCATGCTCGTCAATAAATCGTTTCCTTTCCTTTCCAACAGATTTTGTGTGGAAATAATTTTCTACTTTCAAATTTGCTAGCATGTTCTTGTGCTTGTAAAATGATAGAATCAAATTTATTTTGATTGCAACATTCCTTCATTTGAGTTTATAAAATAATCAAAATTGAATTATATTTATAATGAAAGGATGGAGAGATGTGAAAGTCTGGTCAAGGAGAAGATCAAAAGTGCAAAGAAATAAAAAGAGAACAATGGTTTGAGAAGTGGTATAGGTGAAAAGCAAAAAAATATGAATTGCGAAAAATCGATAAAAGATTTAAATATTCGAATCGAAATCTGGAAAATTGGGCATAAGTGGAACAAGTAGCGACGATAACATGTTGATAACGGAATTTCCAGAAAGTGTCAGGAAGAGTGCGAAAAGGTGCATAATAGTTAAAAAACAAGAAAACGAAATAGATTGATTAATTAATTATTTAGCGAGTAGAAAGAAATCCCAAGTTGATTAAACAAAGAGAAAGGTAAACAGAATGATATTTTGGGGACCATTATCTTACCACTATAATTAATGAGAGAAGACCAAGAACAGATAATGCGTATAGAGAAGCTCGGGCGGGCTATTAACTAATACTATTGTTTGAACCATTTTTGGTGACAGCCGAGGCAGAGATGTGGGGCTGAATGTCAGGAGAGAGATTGACTCGGCAATAACTGTTTGTCATCCAGCTTTGGAAGAGTATAGAAGGAATGGGAAAATCAGAACAAACCGGCATTAGCCCCAGATAGGGATTTTAAGAAGAAATTTGAAAAAAGGTAAAAGGAAACTCATTGGGAGGATTAAGGATAATGACTAGGTGAATATTAATAAAGATTTTGACAAAGCATCTACATCGAGGGGAGGATCGGTCAAATTCATAAAACTTTGGTCATTGATAATTTTGTGTTGAAAAAGATATTTTGTGATTAAATATACATTGGGTAGTTTGTTATTTCGTTTTTTTCAATTAAAGGGAATTATGATTCTTGAATTGAATAAGAATAAACCGAATATATTTCAAACTATTTTAACTTAATTGATACGTTATCAAATTAAAATGAAAATTGGAAATAAGAAATTTCCGTCAAAATTTTCGCCTACTATTTTTAATGAATAGTATTTTTATACTTTAAAAATTAGAAGCTTTTATGCTCTAATTAACCATTTGAGTGCTGGTCGTTTTTTCTAAATATTATTTAAATTTGTTTAACAAAAATCGGTAAAAAGACGTGGTTTTTTAAATATTTAATATCTTTCATAATTTTTAATATATTTTCCCCAGTTTAATTTCAAATTACAATGAGCCATATTCAAATATAATTTCAAAACATGACACCATCGAATTTTCTCCTCTTCATCAGTCTCTAACGGCATAGCATATAATCCAATACTCGTAAATATTCATTGAGCTCAATTCCATAACGTTTGTTTCAAACAGCAGCATTGGCATCATTTCGACATTGAACAACTAATTTAATAACTTCATAGGAAGCCAATTCAAATCTTCTATAGCTGCCAAATATTCTTTTGGAAATTCTCCGTCCGAAAATGGTTTCATTTTCTTAGCGATTAACATTGCGACAGACTAGCTTGCTTTAACAATATTAGAATGTAGTTGTATTGAAGAACTAAACATTTTCTGCTGAGATTTTAATTCGGATTTTAGCTCGACTATCTTAATTAACTTAACTTAATTAACACTGAATTCCTTAAAAACAGCTATTATATCTCGGCAAATCAAACATGTTAATTTTGAGTTCTGCATTATAAAGAAATAATTTTCTTCCCAATGATCGCTGTATTTTCTGTTTTCTTCAGAAACTCTTCTTTTTTTGGAGTATATAATTAAGGTTATGCATAATTATTCAAAGTGCATTCACTGTTACTTACTTATATATTTAATTTTTCTGTAACATTTAATTCAAAAGTCTTGCAATTATTTTTCAAAATAAATTTGATTTTATTGTAATTTTTTGATACTTTTGATATTCATCTTGGTTCGATTTTATGTATTTGGGTTATCAAGATTTTCTCTTTATTATAACATTTTAGGGTCTACGAAAAAGACCGACATGGACAAAAGACCGACGAGGACAAATAGCTTACAGGCTTAAAGGCCGACAGAAATAAAAGCTGAATAAGTAATTTTATAATTTTATAGGATAAATAAACAATTAAAATAACATAATTTATTTAAAGAAAAAGATGCAGAAAAATATTTCTACAATAAAAATCTAAAAACTTAAATTATACGCTATTCCCCGTAAAAAAAAATTATGTAGAATATGTCAGGATGATTTTTTCCAACCAATATTTGCCATATTTTGTGCAAATCCTCTTCTTTGTTAAGAGTTCTTAGTATGGCGTTTATTTCATTGTCATATACAGACTAAAATTATAATAATAAATAATAATAAATAAGTATTATTGAAACAATTTAAAATTATGTTTATTCCTTACAATAAAAATTTTTAAATTATAATATATGAATTAAATTATCTTTTTGTTTGCTTTTGTTGATGTCGGCTTTTTGTCCACGTCGGTCTTTTGTCTGTCGGCTTTTTGTCCATGTCGACCTTTTGTCCGGATCCCAATATTTAATTATAATATTTAATTTTCAAGAACAAAATATATTTTCAATTCCTGAAAATTACTTTCAATTTTAAGCTAACGATTTCGTAATAAATGTAATTAATATAAGATAAAAATTCATTTGCTAAAATTATTTTGAACATCGAAAGTTATCATAAGAATTATACTCTATTTTCTTATTTGAAATGCCATTTATTAATTCTTTGTTTTAAAATTTCATATCTAATGACGCTAAAGTTTATTAAAAACTAAATATTCAATTTTTAAAAAATTAAATAACACTATCATAAAATTTTAATATCCATTTCAAAATTTAGATCAAAAATCAAATAATTCATGTCATTAGAAAATTTTAAAAATCGTCTTCTTAACATATGTAAACAAGAAAAATTAACTCCGTCAGATTTTATTATTCAATCTATACAGAGTGCTTATCATGGGACTAATTCGAAACTTTATTGTCTAACATTATCGGACGAAAGTATAAGCAGTGATATGTGTCAAGTTTTATCTGAATGTTTTCGCCATGACACAACGTTTGAGGAAATATCTTTTAAAGATTGCAGGCTTTCACCAGACTGTAAGTTATTATTTTGTTGATAAATTTAGACCTCAATTCATAAAATTTATTAATTTCTTTATTAATTTTGAGAATTTATAATAAATATAAACGTTGATTTCTTAAATATATAATTAATTATATATTCGTTATCATGAAGTGACTTTATAGTAAAATTTAATTGAATATTAACATTTTATAGTTTATTTCTACAATGACTAAAAGAAGTTAATACTTGTATAAATCATCGTACTCAAGAAATGAAGGAGATTCTTCAATAAAGAATCAGTTAATATAATAAAAAACTCATCAAAAGCTTTTATATTTCAATAAAATTTTCTAAAGTTTTACTGATAACTTATACTAATAATTGAACCAATAGTGTACAAAAGTTATGTAAAGATAGATATCAGAATTTATTGAGGTGGGGTTGGGGAGTAATCCACCTTGTTGGATAATTTTTCGCCAATAAAAATGAAAATAATTCTTGGATTGGTTGTAAATATAAATAAATTATTAGCTATATATATATATATATGTTGAAAAACTGAAGATTATTATAAATTGTGAAAGGTCATTCAGCGGGGAGGAGGCTCACTAACATTCTTTTGTTTACAAATATACTTTTTAAATCTTTCCTGGAACTTCTTAATCAAAAACCTTTATTATATGTTTGGTTGTCAGCTATTCGGATTTTAGCGGGAAATTCTTTACTTAATCGATGTAATTCCCGATCATAATATAAAGTTATTAAAACGAGACTAAAATATTTTCTATAATTTTTAAAATGTAATATCATGCTTTGTTTTATCCTTTTTGTTGTTGGATCTTGTGGAAAATCAAATATTTTGGTTGCAACTTCAAACAGTGTTCTTTTCAATTTCATCTATGAAGATTTTCAAAGTTTATTTTTTTCTATCAAAATGAATTTCATAATCTCCAGAGAAATTCAGCCTTAAATATCCCGTCTAATTCGGACCATTTTGATTTTAAATTTTGGAAAGAAACATTGATTATTACTTCTTTCTCTTAAATTAACTTTTGAAAAAGATTTAATCTTTTATCAGCAAATATTTTAGCCCAGATTTAGCCAATCCAAATCACAGTGCGAATTGCATTGAAAACCTAGAATGTTTCGTGGGCCGAAAGCAAAAAAATAAATAATGTGTGAAATGTAGATAACAATATAAATTTTAATTTAAATACAGATTATAACAATCAGGATTTTCTTTAGTCATAAAGTTCATTGTAGGAAAATTTTTCTTTCTATTAAACTGACAAACCAATCGAAAATATGTTATTTTCAATTGTTAATAAGTAAATAAACAATGTAATTTCCATAGATTTGTAAATGCAAGTTGGCCTCCTATATTTTAGGTTTTTAATTTATGATAAACTTGTCAATTGGTGTATTTCGTTATTCTTAATCAGGGCTGTAACAAGGGTAGTGCGAGTGGTGCAATCGCACAGGGCGCACATCTGAAATGGCCGCAAAATTGGAATGTAACATTTTACCAAAAAATAACAAAATATAAATAAAATAAATTATCAAATGGCCTGCAAAACGACGCCCTAGCTAGCCTATTTAGCCTATTTTCGATTCAGAAATAATAAACATTTTCCAGAATATTTCGTACAGCTGCATTTTTCAAATCTGGAGACTAATTATAAACATTGTTTTAAACAAAAGATTTAAAATGAAATTAATTAATGTTAAAATACTTTTTTGACTGCGGCCCCATTTGGAGGCGACAAATTTGAATGCGCCTATGGAAATAAAAGGTTCCCATCCATGGTTTAGACTTTACATATTTTGAGACGAGATTAAAATATTTTAAGTTTTATTAAAATAAAATTCTATTTATGCACATAAATGAATCTAGTATCAAAATGCATTTAAAACACCACTATAATAATGTCAAAGATATAATAATTTAAGAGTTTAAAAACAATCACCGTTTTAACATTTTCCATTGGGTCAAAATATTCTTATAAAATTCTTATTTATGTACGGGGAATCAGCCAATCAGCGTATGTTATAGTACAAAAATGAGGATGAATTTAATTTTTTGGTACTTATTACATTTAAGTCATCAAAGCTGCAGCCAGCTTAAATATCCCACTATGATGCTGAATTATTTCTATGTAGGACGTAATAAATTTAAGATAAAATATAGAAGACTGATGAAAATGAAAATGAAATTCCTTTATTGAAAATAAGAATAAGAATATCAAAATATTTATAACAATAAATCTAAAATTTTCACTAATTGAACGGCTATAAATAATCCTCGCGCACTTTATATTAAGACTTTAGATATAAAGTTAAAATCTCAAAAATTCGAGTTCAAAATAATCAAAATTCGAAAACAAATTTAAGTGCAAAAATTAAAATTAAATTCAAAATGATTAAAGTCCATGTAGGTAATGAAAAGTTAAAGACAAATATAATAATTTCAAATCGAACATGAGTCCTTAGATAACTTAATTACATAAATACAAATAAATAAATAAAATATTAACCAGCTTAGAATGAAAACCAAATTACCCAGTTTGACAAGTGTAACAGTCTTCTGTTAAACTCTGGTCTAATAATTGAATTGACAATTCTCAATTTATGGATATAAATTGGCAGGCTTACGATTTAATTCTGATTAATGTTAAACACAGCATACAGCACACTGTGTAAGACGAAAAATAACTCAACTAAATTTGTCATTGTGGTTGAAAACAAAGTTCATCAATGAAATTACGAAATAATTGAAAATTAAGCCAGATAACTTTTCAGATGTCCATCTGACCTCAAACACATAATTTTTATAAGTAGTAGATAGATGTGAGACCTCAGAAACGTCCGAGCCCCATTCTCTGTTGAAGAAAGCGTCTCCACTTGTTTTTAAATTTGTTCTCGTCATTTTAAAATTAAATAAATAACTTTCTGGATAGAGTATGACTTATCAGATTTTATTGATTTTAATTGCGTTGGATGCGTAATGGAATTCTGTTGAAGATGGATATCAAGGAAAATGTTATGTTAAAATTTAAAATTTAATATTTAAAATATTTGTGTGTGTTGAATATTGTTGATATTGTTAAAAATATATTTATAACATTCAACTCAGAAAAACTTTCTTTTTCAGATAGCACTTTTAAAAATTCAAATGTCTTATCCAGTTCTTTTGTAACCCAAACGAGCACAAAGGAATTCTGCTCCCCTTCCTAGCAATAAGAAATATTGGTT
>CAUHTR010006040.1:0-14210 GCA_959609185.1 Schmidtea polychroa
ATAGTAATAATAATAATAATAATAATAATAATAATAATAATAATAATAATAATAATAATAATAATAATAATAATAATAATAATAATAATAATAAATTTATTAATAAGAGAGCTTGAAGACTAAATCAGTAATATATCGATGTTTTTTGATACTCACGAATTTTCGGCACTGCCAAACAACAATTAAATGGCTACCTTGCTATAATCACTGATATTTAACCCAAATAACAATACCATTCAACATCTTAATATCGGTCATTCAATATTTTTATCAATTTCTTCTATAACAGTTAGTGTAAAAGGTAACCGACAAGTTATACAATTGTAAAAATACTTTTCGATATGAATGTTTACATTGTGAAATCCTTTTGTTCTCTTTCCTTTTACTAGTCGCGTTTCCGACAACCGATGATAGTAAAAAGAAAAAAATTTAATCATTTTAATATATGTAAGAATATATAAATAAAAAATATATAAATTTCTGTTGAATAATTACATGAAAGGATTAAAAAACTAATTAAATCGAAAGAGAAATGATATTTCATTGTTTATAACAATAACAATATTAATTAAGAATTCAAAATTTATTACACTACTGCTAGACAAATATTTAAACAAAATAATCTTTTATATATTTTTATGCAAACCTAAAGATAATTATTGCACAAAAATGTCAATCTCTAATAAATAAATATATATCATATTGTCAGGACCTAGAACAAGATTTGGAGGCCTAGGGTCAAGGCCTTTTTCATTTTACCAAATAAAGCCCAAAAGGAAAACTTACAAGTAAAATTACTTTTAATCGTTATTTATTTTGACATATTGGGTTAATTAGAACATTTATGACAAAAATATGGAGAAAACATTGAATTTTTTCGTCGATTACCAGTGCCATCGATTGTTGAAATGGGTCACTACCTCCAGGATAATCATTATAGAAAAACATGAAATCACGCCTTTAACAAGTGTCCATGTGAGTACAGTGGGAGGTAATGGGTTAAAATAAATTAATTTATTGATATTCTTTTTAATAAACCGAATTTAATTGTATCCGGTAAGAAATATTAAAGGGACAATAATACGTCGACACCAATACGCTGCATGAAATTATACTAAATTAATATACTTCATTAGACAGAAACAAAGTATTAAATTATTTCAGTGAATGGAAACAACTTAACTGATTGCGAACGGTAGGCCATCAGTGCTGGCCTTAAATGGCTTATACGATACGAATTCCGTCCGCAAACGGTTAATAAAAATATTGCAATAAATTGCAACCAAATTTTGAAATCTTTCATGAAATCACAACAAAGTTATAAATTTTTTCATTAAGCTGAAATAAAAAATAATTTAAATTGATAAAAATAGTTAATGTTATTTTTAAATTTGATTAGAAAGTAAATAATTTTTATATGTTTTGTATTTTGAGAATGAGCATATAAAAATAGGTAAATTAAGGGCTAATTTTTTAAATTAAGTAATCATTGGTTTAAAATAAGTTTTTAGTCTTGACTCCATTAATTTCATACGAAAGACCATAAGCAATTTCATTAGGGATGTCATGGCTCGTATATACACACGAAGGAACTATGACAAAGAGTGCGTTAAAAGAGCTTTAAGGTAAAGATCAGAAAAATTTTTATAAATGAATAAATTTTAAAAACAATTAAAATTAAAAATTTCTACTAAAATTTATAAATAAATGTAATAAAAATAAAATTATTTAAATAATTCGATTAATTAAAACAATTTAATTAAATTAAATATAAGAGCATACACTCATGCATGTGTGTAAAGGAATTCAAAATTACCCGCATTCTAATTATATATAGTGGCAGAAAATGTGTGGGTGCACAATCAAAATCAATATAAATACCGACGGAAAATTCATTTAAATTTAACTTATGTTGAAATTTTAGTTAATAAATTTTTACATTCAATTTAGTTATTGTTTTTTTTTATTGTTCGTTTCTAGTTTAAATTTTAATGTCCTTTGAGTAATTTTAATAGTTATGGTGGAGTGGAACTTACTATAAGCCAAGGATCATGAGAAATTCTCTGTCTTCTGATCTTGTGGGTTAAAGGCAGTTTCAAACACCCAGCTGATTTGATTCGTCATGGAGAGCCTCCATCGAGTCGACACCTTTTTAGGCTAGTAATGAGGAAAGGAAGATCGATTGTAAGTAGAGAAGATTTAGTTTTGAATGACATTAGAGAATCATCAAGTAACTTAAGTAGGTAGTTAGGAGCCCACGGCAGCAATTATTTCTTCTCCACAAATCTCAACAACTCATCATCAGAACTCCACTCAATAATAGGCCTAATACATGCAGAAAAATGGATAAATCTCAAATGCCAAGGGCATATTGCTAAATCCATATGCGATAGTAGTGTGGCTGACTACCTGGTTAAGACTGACACTCTAACCGATGCTCAATACCTATTCCTTCTAAGAGCAAGAAACAATCTCCTAAAATTAAACTATGCACCACATAGATTAAAGGCTAAAAAAAATACTCTATGTAGGCAATGCAATTCCCATCCAGAGACACAGGCACATGTCTTCAATCACTGCCCTGCAAAAATAAATGCAAGAAGAAATAAGCATCACGTGTACTAGAAGCGGTATGTCAATCTCTTCTTAACTATGGATTCAAAATGGACATCGAACGCACACCACAAGGAATCGAAACTACCTTAATACCTGACCTACTAATCAGATCATCGAGAAATAAAATCACCCACATTCTAGATATCAAAGTACCTTACGAGCAAAGGGAAAATTTAAAAAGCGGATGCTGATAATTATGGAAAATATGCCAATTTGGCAATAGAAATAGAAAAAACTCATAAAGTAAAAACTACATTGTCTACTTTGATAATAGGTACTCTGGGCTCTTGGTACAACAAAAACGACCAAGTTCTCAGTAAAATAGGTCTCTCCAAAACTGAAATAAAAAGCCTGGCAAGAAACGCTTGCACAGCTGCGGTAGTAAGCAGCTATCATATCTTTAGAGAACACACCCTTAAGGAATAATATATTTATATTTATAGTATATAATATCAAAGCATACCCATATTTATTTGTACACTATGGTTATTATAAAAGTAATATGATAATTAAGTAGTTGTTCAGTTTTTCATATGTCTCCTCCAGGGATTAAAAGTACCTATAACAATGACTAATATATGTATATATATGTATATATGTGTATGTGTATTTATATAGCTCAAATATTTTACTATTATATTTATATTAACTAATTAGGGTTTTTTTTTTCTCTTTTTTATTTAATTTAATTACTAATGCTTTGCTATTTGCCTCAACTACTAACTCTATCCCCTTTAATTAATAATCTGTATTTACACTTATATAAAATTAATATAAATAGATTAATATTGTCTATGGGTAAATGTAGGGGTCCTTGTAGGGGCCCCGCCCATAGGATAATACTTTTTTTGTGTTCATATATATAGTATATTAAACCCTTGTTACTTTATACAACATCCTTTCAATCCTTATTATATTACAAGTACATCAGCTATTAACGTTACAAAAATCACAAATGGAGTCTTCCTACTCCGATATTTTAATCTTACTAGACAAGAAGCATATGCTGATTGGACTGAAAGCCTCCCCTAACTGATATTGAGAAAGAAAAATCATAAATTAAGCCAAAAACCACGTTGATGCCAGAGTTCCTAACTACAGCATCCAAAGAAGATAAACATAAAAATTTCAGATTTCTTAAGGGTGAGAACCGTTGTCCCCTTCGGCCTTGTGCCAGATGGATTTTCATAAAATAAAATTTGATTTTTTTTTTTTTTTTTTTTTTTTTACCCCGGGGGGGGGGGTTCTGCTGCAACTTTTGATTACGCAATTGCTGCAACTCACATTTTTTGCTTTCAATGATTTTTGGTCCAAATATTTTTTTATCAGACTATAGTGAAGGGGTCTCGATGGTCCTGGGATTTTCAATACAAAAAATTTTTTCTATACAAAAATTCGACTACCACTAAAAAAGCATGGAATTTTAAGACTATAGTGAGGGGGTCTCGATGATCCTCGGATTTTCAATACAAAAAAAATTTTTCAATACAAAAATCCTACTACCACTAAAAAAGCATGGAATTTTCAGACTATAGTGAGGTGGGTCTCCTTGGTCCTGGGATTTTCAATACAAAAATTTTTTTTCAATACAAATAGGTGGTCTACACTAAAAAAGCCAAGGATTATTCACACTATAGCGAGGGGGTCTCGATGGTCCTGGGATTTTCAATACAAAAAATAATTTTTTCAATACAAAAATCTGACTACCACTAAAAAAGTCAAGAATTTTTCAGACTATAGTGAGGTGAGTCTCCTTGGTCCTGAGAAAAAGGTGGTCTACACTAAAAAAACAGTGGTAAATTATGGTTCTAAAAAATTAAATTACAGTAAATTATGGCTCAAATTTTAAAATTAAAGTAAATTATGGTTCTAAAAATTAAATTACAGTAAATAATGGTCAAAAATTTTGAATTACAGTAAATAATGGTCCAAATTTTTCAATTACAGTTAATTATGGTTCTAAAAAATTAAATTAAAGTAAATAATGGTCCAAATTTTTAAATTAAAGTAAATAATGGTCCTAAAAAATTAAATTACAGTAAATTATGGTCAAAAATTTTGAATTACAGTAAATAATGGTCCAAATTTTTCAATTACAGTTAATTATGGTTCTAAAAAATTAAATTAAAGTAAATAATGGTCCTAAAAAATTAAATTAAAGTAAATTTTGGTTCTAAAATATTAAATTAAAGTAAATAATGGTCCAAATTTTAAAATTAAGTAATCAAAGTAAAAAATTAAAATTAAAGTTAAATAAGTAAATTAAAGTAATAATTTTTAAAATAAGTAAATTAAAGTAAATTAAAGTAAGATTTTAAAATTTATTAACAAAAAGTTGAAATAATAGGTGTTTGAGAATTGAAATTTTTTAATGAAAATTTTTATGAAATATTTTTCAAATCTTCCAAATGAATGAAGTAAATACCAAAGAAAAAATTTCGAACGTCGCTATGAACGCAAGGCCGCCACAATCCAGTTATCCCTGCGGTAACAATGGAATTGGGGGTGCAAAGTCAAAGGATGAAATATCCAATTTGCAGATAAAACTTACCAAAACTCTAGAAATAATACTAGAAATGAAAGAAGAACGGCAGGAATTAATTCGAAGAATTGAAAATCTGGAAAAAATTGTCAAGAATTATGCCAAAAATGATGAAAATAAAGGAGAAAATGGTTTTAAAAATAATAAACCAATCAAAAATCAGAGAAATTGGAATAATTCACAAATTGTTTCAATGAATAAATCTGAAATTAGAACAAATCACCAAATCTTCCAAATGAATGAAGTAAATACCAAAGAAAAAATTTGCCCCCCTACGGGGGGCAATTCACAAGATTGCCCCCCCGCGGGGGGCAGGTCATTATCTCATCAACCTACGAAGAATAATGTCTCAGCAACAAAGTTTATCAAAGATTAAATCAGAAAATTGCAATTAGAAAAAGAGAAAAATCATTGCCATGGTTTACCAGGGAAAATTATAACAAATTCACCAAGTCAAATACCACAAAAATTGACTTCAACATTGCACGAAAATTCTTTGCAATAAATGCCATATATAGGGATGTGACACTCGAAGATAAGAAGAGATTGATTATTCTAACAGAAAATATCATCAAAAATACGTGCAATTCCCTAAACAATATAAACTGGCCCAATGTTCTCACAAATTTCACAATCCCAGATGAATGGACAAAGAAGCTCAAACCTAATGTCAAATCCCCAATACTCAGGGAAGAGGATGAAAAACTTATCAATTCAACAGAAAATGTACTCAGAACACATGAATTCCGATAACATACGGGATCAAAGAACCACAATAAATACTTCAATTTCATGATCAAAAGATCAATAGTTGGAGTACCTAGATCCTTCAACCTCGGCAAACATATAGCAAGTCTGCCAAACAACGAGGTAGCTCAAAATCGGAAGCCAAAAAAGCAGCAAATGTTCCAGATTTGAATGAAAACAAACAAGAAGTGGACATACAAATACCACAAAAGAAGAAGAAAAAATTGAAATCCATGAAAAAGCAAAAAGATCACCAATGAAATTCCCATCTCCATACTCAACTGATTCAGGAGAAGAAAGAAGATCATCATCAATCAAATCAATAATAATCGGTGAATCCTACTATGGAGATTCTACTGATGATTTAGGATCTGAACCAGAAGATAGCGACTATGAAATAGAAGCTAAATATGCAAGATTTGACTACAAAACAAAAGAAAAATCGACTACGAGTGAAAAGCAAATGACAGTCATAAAATACTCGGAAGATGAAAGCTCCAACACAAAAAGAGAAAATGAAAAAGCCACTATTGAATTCAGAAAACAATTCGAAAAGGCAGTAAAGGAAAAAGAAAAAGCGGACAAAAAACGCAAAGAAGAAGAAGAGAAAGCCAAAATGGCAACACAAGAAAAGTATCAAAAAAACGAATAGAGGAAGAAACGGAAGCCCAAATTACCGTTATATCTCAAAAAGAAAATGACCGAAAAAGAAAAAAAACCAAAAAGAAAAACGGCAAAAAATGAGAAAATATAATGACAAAGAAGCAAAGAAAAACTTCAAAATTACTACAAATCTAGCTAAGAGTAAGGGTCTATAAAAGACTTGAATCTTACCTGTTCCTTATATATTAATTATATAGTTGTTTATTATTATATGCTAGTATAGAACTAGGGTCCTGTAGACCTGAATTCTATCCTGTACTCTTACATATTTTAATTGTGTACTGTTTTCTATTGCTAATAATTATTGTACTTTAATGGAAATTTTTATGAAATATTTTTCAATGCTAATTTTTAATGGAAATTTTTAAGATAATTTTTAATGGAAATTTTTATGAAATATTTTTCAAAGACAAATTTTAATAATAATTCAACAACAAACCAACAACTTAGTACCAACATGTATTTACAACCAGATACCTACAACTAGTTACTAACAACCAGTTACCTGATACCAGATACCTACAACTAGTTACTAACAACATGTTACCTGATACCAAGTACTTACAACTAGATACCACGCACTAACTAACTCTCAAACAACCAGATACTTACAACCAGTTACCTGATACCAAGTACTTACAACTAGTTACTTACAACCAGTTACCAGATACCAAGTACCTACAACTAGTTACTAACAACTAGTTACCTGATACTAAGTACCTACAACCACCTACCCATTAACTAGTTACTAAGTACTATCAACCAACTAGGTACTAGATACCAAGTACTCACAACCAACCAAGAACCAGGTACTAATCATTAATTACCAACTACTAAGTACCTACAACCACCTACCAAGTACATACAACCAAGTACTAAGCATTATTAACCAACTACTAAGTACCTACAACCGACTAGGTACTAGATACCAAGTACTAACAACCAACATCAACCAGACACCTACAACTAGATACTAACAACTAGTTACCTGATACTAAGTACCTACAACCACCTACCCATTAACTAGCTACAACCAGATACCTACAACCAACTAGCTACCACCTACCAAGTACTAACAACCAACAACTAAGCATTATCAACCAAGTACTAACAACTAGATACCAAGTACTAAGCACTGTCAACTAGATACCAAACACTTACAACCAGATGACCACATGAAATTATTGGTTAAATATGAAAATAAGGGTTATATTTAGTTGTTAAGTAAATTATGGTGTAAAATTAAGTAATAAAGAATAATTAAGTAAATTAAGGATAAATTAAGGAAAATTAAGGTTCAAAATTTAAAATTAAGTAACCAATGGTTCAAATTTTAAATTAAAGCTAAAGGAGTAAATTAAAGTAATAATTTTTAAATAAGTAATGTAATAAGTAAATTAAACTAAGATTTTTAAATTTATTATCAAAAGATTGAATAACCACCAACTTTTTTGAGAAATGTAATTTTTATTGAAAATTTAAATGGAAATTTTTTTTTAAGTTAATTTTAAATGTAAAATTTTTTAAGTAAATTTTAATGAAATAATTTTTTAAGTTAATTTTAATGAAATTTTTTTTTAAGATAATTTTAAATACAAATTTTAATGAAATAATTTTTAAGTTAATTTCAATGAAATATTTTTCAAAGTCAAATGAAAATTTTAATGGAATAATAATAATAATAATAATAATAATAATAATAATAATAATTGTAAGATGATATAATAATTTCCAACGAATTACTTACATAACCAGGTCACTAGACCTTGATATCTATTGAATGATGCGGGAATGCTTGTATAACTAAATTAAGTACGTATGTTTGTCTTCTGTGTCAACAGTATCACTTAAACTAATAATTCTCCCTTTTGTAGATTACGCAATTCAATGTACTATAAATAGTATAACGATTGTGTGTTCCGTTTAGATTTTTGTAGTGAATAAATATTTCTGTGAAACTATGTCTTTTTCTAACATGGCGACCACGCCAGGACTCCAGAACTATATCAAGCCACCTAATCAATTGCTGCCAAATGGTGATTTAGAAATTTTTATTTTGGAATTGAAGAGATTTTTCGAATTCACTCAACAACCGCAAGAAATTCAAGAAATTGTTACCAAGGCCTTTCTGTCGGTAGAGTTGATCCAGAAATATGAAGAAGTACAGAGCGATTATTCAGGCTATGAAGAAAGATTAAGAAAAGCGTTCGAGCCAAGGAAAAACCTAGCCATGGATCTAGACGCAGCTTTAAGATATCGAAAAGGAAATGACTCGTGCACTGAATTTTTCAATAAAGTGAAAAAGCTCGTCGACAATGTTCTTCGACACAAATTAACAAAACCGGCATTAATGTTATTTTTAATGCAGAATGCAATGGAAGATATGGAAACAAAAAAAGAATTGAAATTAAGAGAAGTTAAATCAGTAGATAAGGCAAAGGAAGTGATATCAAGAATGGAAGAAATTCAAAAGAGCTTTCAAGTGAACAATCCTTAGCATCTCTACATGAAAATAAATCATATGCGGAGACAGTCAAAAGTCCGAGAAAAACTCAGTTGTACCAACAGAATAAGACGCCAATATTTTCTAACTCTAGAACCAATGAGGCCGTGAACTTCAATATGCCAAATAAAAGTGACTGGAAGAACGGGACCAGGCGATTTAAACTGCAGAGATGTTGGGCGTGTGGAGAGCAAGGACATATTCGAGCAGAATGCCCAAACGTAAAATGCTCTCAATGTTCCAAAAATGGTCATTTCAAGTATCAATTTTGGGACATCAGAAGAAATTCAGTTAAAACAGAAGCATATTACAACGGAAGAAATTATGATAAAAATCAAAAACAATTTGGATCCAGAGGACAATATCAAAGCAGAAACCAATCTTCAGACAGAGGACCACATCGAAGACAATGCAATGCGATATACGACTACGAATACGAGGAAGGAGAGCTGATTCAACAGGATGACATGCAAAAAGATTGCGAACAGCTAAAAGGGGAGGCTCCAGTTTCAAGGGAGTTGCTAGGAGCCATAAATTTGGTTTAAGTAAGTATATTGTTGACACAGAATGTTTGAATTTGAATGCTTGTGATTTCAAGATTTCCGTAATGAATGAATTTAAAGATGATTTAAAAATTAATGATGTAATTATGAATGATTGTGAATGTTTTGACTTTGAAAATTATTTTGAATATAGTTTTTATGAAATTAATAACAAAATTGATAATATTATGAGTTTCGATATAATTAATAATAAAGTTAATGAAAATAAAGAAAGACCTTTTGCACCTAAATTCGTTTACGAAAGAATGAATGGCAGACCTAGTGTAGGTATTTGGCTGGAAAATAAAATAAAAGTTGATTGTCTTTTGGATACCGGGGCTAGAATAAACGTGATTAGCGAAGATGTTGTTAGTAAATTAAAGATGCGTGATAAAATAGGGGAATCCAATATTATGGTTACATGTGCAAACGAGAGCACAATTAAAATCATAGGAACAATATTACTAAAAGTGAGAATTTCGGGATTAGAATTGATAATAAGGTTCTTTGTGGCAAATAAGATTAACCCGAGCTTAATTGCAGGCGTAGAAATGATGAATTGTTTTGATATTAAATTACAGGCAGTAACTAAAGTAAAATTAAAAAATCAATTAATGAATTTAGAGGAAAACAATTTGAAAGGAATTATCGACCCAACGATTAATAAATTACTTAAAGAATTTTCGGATATATTCATGAAAAATAAATGGGATGTAGGAAAAACACAGTTAATTAAACATAAGATAGTTACTAGAGGTAGCCCAGTGACAATTAATCCTAGACGTCAGCCGATTCATATTGCTCACAAAATACAAGACATGCTAAAAGACATGGAAGAAGCAGGAATTATTAAAAAATGTGACTCGGTGTGGAATAGCCCATTGGTATGTGTGTTAAAAAAGAATAAATCAGATATTAGAATATGTTTGGATTTTCGGGCACTAAATGCAATTACGGAGAGACCTCGATTTCCAATACCAAATATTGAAGAGATGATGGATATCCTAAATGGAGCACAGATATTTAGCACTATCGATCTTGGTAATGCTTATTATCAAGTGGAATTAGAAGAGGAATCAAAAATAAAGACTGCATTTTCAACAAAAGATGGTCAATATTGTTTTAACCGAATGCCTTTTGGAATTGCAGCTGCCCCAGCAACTTTTCAAAAATTAATGACTCAAGTTTTGGGTGATCTTAATTGGAGAGAAGCAATTGTCTATTTAGACGATATCCTTATATTTGCAGACAATGAAATCGAACATAAAAAAAGACTAGAAAGAGTTTTTCGAAAGATTCAAGAAGCTGGTTTGAAAATAAGCTTAGAAAAATGTTGTTTTAACAAACTAGAAATAAAATTTTTGGGACACATTATAAATAAAAATGGTATTAAGACAGATTATGAAAAGATAAAAGCAATGCAAGAATATGAAAAACCAAAATGTATTAAACGTTTAAGAAGCTTTCTAGGCTTAACAAATTATTATCGAAAATTTGTTAAAGATTACACCAAGTATGCAAGACCATTAGAAAGGTTATGTGGGTCTAACAAAGATAAACATATATGGACTGAAGAATGTGAAACAAATTTCAACACGCTAAAGAAAGCGTTAACGTCTACCCCAGTACTAGGATTTCCGGATTTACGAAAAACCTTTATTTTAGATACAGATGCTAGTTTCGATACGATTGGGGGAGTGCTTTCACAGTTGAGTAGTAATGGACAAGAACAAGTTATTGCATATGGATCAAAGACAATGAATAAGCACGAAATCGGTTACTGCATTACGCGAAAGGAATTGCTTGCAATCTATCATTTTACTCAGCATTTCAAACACTATCTATATGGAAAAAGATTTACTTTAAGAACCGATCATAAAGCTATAACCTTTATGATAAATACAAAAAAGCCAATTACAGCACAATTCCAGACATGGATTAACTATTTAAGTGGGCTAGATATCAAATTAGAATACAGAAAAGGAGAATTGCATGCTAACGCAGATGCCCTATCAAGGAAAGACTGTACTTCATGTAGTCAGTGCCAAACAGTTCATGAAAACGCCAAGGTAGATAAAAATAAAACTAAAATATTGGCCATAGAAAATATGGACCAAGAAATAAAAGTAAATAATGAAGGTGTAATTTTTAATATACATAAAGACTTATGTCACGCAGGGGTAAAAAAAATTTACGAATATGCACGGAAAAATATGAAAATGAAAATTAGTGAAAATGAAGTTAGAAGAGTGATTGAAAATTGTGAACAGTGTCAGAAACGGAAGACGTGGACAAGACGAACAAAAGAACCACTGATTAAACAGAGTACAGATGAAGTTTTCAAAGAGATATTTATTGATTTCTGCGGACCATTTAAGAAAACAATTCATGGAAAACAATATATTTTAGCTATAATTGATCAATTCAGTAGGTATATATCATTGACGGCAGTTGCTCATCAGGATGAAAAGACGACGGCAAAGATTTTAAGAGAAAATTGGATTTTGAAATTTGGTGCCCCTAAAATCATTCACTCCGATAGAGGAAAAACATTTGAATCTCAACTCCTTTTAGAAGTGTTAAAAACGCATCATATTACAATAATATATTCAAGCCCATATCATCATAGTACAAACGGTTTAGTTGAGAGGCAATTTAGAACTATAAGGGATGCAATTGCAATTACGTTAAAAGACAAACGGCATAAAGATTGGGCAGAAATATTGCCAGATGTGGAATTTATGTTAAATGCGACGATACAGCAGACAACCGGATTTTCGCCCTCTGAAATAATATTTGGGCGGAATATTTGTAGACAATGGATGGAAAAAGAGAATTTGGATATACAAAATAATGATGCTAATAATCGGAGAAGGGAGATTGTGGAGGGAATTAAACATAAACAAAACATAGAAAAGAATTTAATTACACAAAATTATAGGAATTTTGAAGTTGGAGACCAAGTATTGGTTAAAAAAGAAAATACTAGAAAGATGGATGAACGTTATAAAGGGCCTTATGAAATAACGGGAAAACGACATGACAGAAGCTATGTTCTAAAGAATAAGCAAGGCAAAGAAATAATTCGAAATGTAGAATGGATCAAAAGTTTTAAATGGAGAGGGATGTAAGATGATATAATAATTTCCAACGAATTACTTACATAACCAGGTCACTAGACCTTGATATCTATTGAATGATGCGGGAATGCTTGTATAACTAAATTAAGTACGTATGTTTGTCTTCTGTGTCAACAGTATCACTTAAACTAATAATTCTCCCTTTTGTAGATTACGCAATTCAATGTACTATAAATAGTATAACGATTGTGTGTTCCGTTTAGATTTTTGTAGTTTATAAATATTTCTGTGAAACTATGTCTTTTTCTAACAATAATAATAATAATAATAATAATAATAATAATAATAATAATAATAATATTAAAAATAATAATAATAATTCAACAGTTCCCAACAATCGGTTACTAAATATTTTTAACTAGGTGCTAACAAATACTTACAACATGATACCATGTACTAACTCTCAAACAACCACATACTTACACTCAACTAAATATTCTTTATTGTATTTTATGAAATGTATTTTTTAAAATTAATTTTTATACAGCTTCTATAATAATTTTAATTACAATCAGTAGAAAAACCTTTTCAAATTTAACAAAAATGATGATTTTCATCAAAAAACCACAACTCATCACCACGTGAAATTCAAAATAATTTAAATTACAATGAAAGACTAATGAATTCTAATTTACAAAACATTCTTCTTTTAATTGATAACTACTGACTTATTATTGCAATGTAAAAATCACATTCAATAAATACTTATTGTTGATCACTTTTATTATATATACTCTGAGTTTATCCGACAGGATGTTTTGACCCCCTAAGGGTACTGGTCGTAAGGGTATTAGTCGTAAAGGTACTAGTCGTAAGGGTATTGGTAACACTCAACCACAACTTACCCATTAACTAGCTACTAAGTACTATCAACCAGCTAACAACTAGATACCAAGTACTTACAACCAACATCTAAACCCATCGAGAAATTAACAAATATCAACCTACAACTAGATACTTACAATCAGATACCTGCTACCAAGTACTTACAACAAGTTACCAAGCACTATCAGCAAAATACTATCAACTAGATACCAAGTACCAACAATCAACTAACCACACATAAAAATAATAGCAATTAAATACAAAATATTCTTCATCGCATACACTATTTTCTTATCAAAATCTAAAAAGTCAACATGATACCAAGTACCTACAACCAACAACAACCAAGTACTAAGCATTATTAACCAACTACCAAGTACTAACAAATTGATCTTTAAAAGAAAATACTTATCACTTGAAAAATTGGATGAAAAATTAATTGAACTCAAGGCACTTTTAAGATTTACCAATAACTAGGTAAAAATTGATTAAATAATTGTAAAAATTTAAATTATTCAAAATAAATATTATAAAAATTTAATTAATGGACAAGAAAAAAATTCTAATCATTAATCATCCAGTAAATAAAAAAAAACTGATCATTCAAGTTGAATCAACTAAGATAATAAATT
>CAUHTR010006041.1:0-22656 GCA_959609185.1 Schmidtea polychroa
ATTAATAATTCAAATTATATGTATAAATTATAATACCAATCGGTTCATCCAGAGTTTATATCAATTTCATAACTACAAATCTTTCAGAATTGATTCCTAATAATATTATAATTCTAACATTTTACTAATAAGATTGTATTACCAAATAACATTTTTAAAATTATAAATTCATTTTCAAATTCCAAACTACTGATATTTTTATTTGTTTGACATAAATATAGGATGAATTTTGTACACAATTCCGCAATCGAATCAAGCAATTCATTTATTTTGATTTTCATTATCATTGGAGTTTTTCTTTCGGGGTGTTTTTGAACATTTGTTTCATTTCTAATCGCTTTACAGATTTATTATTCATATCTCACTCTTTTTGTTTTACAATAATTTTTGCATTTTATCCATTGTACAGAATGTTTGATTTGTTATTCATTATTTTTCTAGCTAATTTTCGATTTTCTAACGATCGGGTATCCTAATAAAGTATTCCAAATGTTGATATTTATTAATTATAACACTAGCGTGATTTTTAATAAATATACCAGTTTCGTTATGTCTTAACTGCACTGCATTTGACGTTCTCCCTGGACCCCAACCTCGTATGAATTTCTCTTCTATGTCAGCTTTATCATAATAAATTTTCTTGGAATAAAATCTGCTTAATATAAAACGATTAGTGATAATCGTTTTATAATAGAAAATCGATTTAATTAGTTAAAATTTCATTGTTATTAATCTTTCATTATTTAAAATATGCATCAACAAAAAATTTTAAAATAAAAGTATTCAGAAATGACGTTTTAAAAGTTCATTGTAAATAAATAACTTTAAACAAAAAATTGAAAATTGCAGTCGACTTGATTTGTTAAATAGAAAAAAACATTGATCTGTTGGGCTGAAACCGAGAACTGAGCTTGTTTTAATCGATCGAAAATACCTAACACAAAAACCGCAAAGTTGAAAAGATTTATGACCAAGATTTATATAAATAAAATTTCATCACACATTAAGAGTCAATAAACCCCGTATAATAGAATAAAGAGATAAATACTTTAACAGAAAAATTCAACACTCAAAATTTTAGATAGAAAAATAATAAAACGTAAAATAGAATTAGTTGAAAATTATTTAAATAATATAAAATTAAATCGTCAAATAATAAAATTAGTTAGCATTATGTAAATTGTAAAATTTATAGAATTAAATGTTGTGTAACTATTAAATTTAAAGATAAAATGTTTAAATAATAAAAATTAATAAACTCAAATTATTTAAATTAAAAAATTTATAAAATTAAAAATAATAAAAATTAAATAATTATTAATTAAATTAATGAATTAAAGACAATAAATAATTGCATACACTCATGCATGTATGCAAAAATTAAGTCAAAATTTCTCGCACTCTGATTGATAGAGTGACAGCGCATGCATGAATGCGCATTCAAAATCAGTATAAATACTGATCACAATTCATTTGAAAAACTTTTTTTTTTCAGCACCACAATGTAATTTGCAGACAGTAAAGCTCTCAGTTTTCGATTTTATGCCATCGTGGATTTGGTAATTTATTTTTTATTCTTATGTAATTTTTACGAAGTGTTTTTAATTAATAAATTTTATATGCAATTAATGTCTCAGTTAAATTTTCTTTTGTTGTCCTTTTTAATGGTTTAATTTCATTTAGTTTCAAGTTTTAATAATAGTTTTTATGAGTTCATTATATTACTTATTGATTATGAACGATAGTACCGTGGAATGAGATCCAGCATATCATGGTTTGGGGTACCTTCGGGATGCTCATACTGGTGGGTATTGGTGGATTTGGTAATTTATTTTTTTCTTATTGTAATTTTTACGAAGTGTTTTAATTAATAAATTTTATATGCAATTAATGTCTCAGTTAAATTTTCTTTTGTTGTCCTTTTTAATGGTTTAATTTCATTTAGTTTCAAGTTTTAAATAATAGTTTTATTGAGTTTCAATTATATTACTTATTGATTATGAACGATAGTACCGTGGATTGAGATCCAGCATATCATGGTTTGGGGTACCTACGGGATGCTCAGACTGGTGGGGTAGGCTGGTTTTTCAATCGCGCAACTGATTTTGAGCAATTGGAAATACCCGTAATTGAGGACCAAAACAGCATACATAGTGAATAATGACGTAGACCTTCTATCGGCAGTCTAGAACCCGAAAAGAAAATACAATGGGGAGTAGTTTTAGTAATAGAGCTCATGCTCATTGTTTTTTTCTCGCCTTTGTGTACAGTACCAACATGGTCGTGGTCGCCATGGGTACACAAATGGTTTTAAAGTACAATAGTCATGGAGGTGCTTAGTAAAGAGAGTCGAGTGAATGCCTATGATTACCCCTAACGTATTTAAAATTTAAAATGACACACCCTAAGTAACCAACATGATTTTTGGGGGCTCAGCGGGATTAAAAAGAAAAAATATATAAAAAATTAAAGTCTAAAAGGAATGTATGTAAACATAAGGTCGGTGTATGCATAAAGATCTGTGTGTATGCTTAAGCATCTGTGTGTATGCTTCTGTGAACAAATTCTGTTATATATGAAAGAGCAATTAATGAAAATTAATAGAAAAAAATAAAATTTATAATTACAATTGTCGATAGAATTAACAGTTGATCAATATATATTATATATGCGATGATAAAACTCATTTAAACGTTATTAAAATTAACAAATGCTTATAAAAATGTGAATTCGATCCTTAGAACATTCGCCCTGTCAACAATAGTATCATCATAGGCTCACCATATATATGTGTGTGTGGATGTGTATGCTTATGTAGGTACAGCGAGATGATGAATGTGTAAATACATCTTCTAACGATAGTCCGTGGACCCAAAGAGTGCCCGACAATTATAGTGCAATTAGTACGCTCACTTTTTGCGAGCACTCACTCACTTGATACAGTACCAACATTGATCACTCAACGGGTATCAAGCGGTAAACAATGTTGTATCTTGGGTTACGTTGGTAACAGCACTAAAGAGCAAAATATTTGATCATCAGTAACCCACCAAAGGCAAAAATTTGAGTTTGATGTTAGATTGTAAAACCCGTTGGAATTCTCTTATCCCAATGATTGAATGTTTCTTAAAATTGAAAGAATGTATCAAGAAAGCATTGAATGAAATTGGTTGATTCGATATTTATAAAGAGAAAATGAGGTAGTTTAGGAAGAAATTTTAACAATTATGAAACCAACTGAATTGGCTGTTAACGAATTAAGTAAAGAAAGGGCTACGTTGTTAACTTCTGAAGGTGTTTTTAAATTTTTGTTTGGAAAGCTTCATGAAATTAATACTAGTTTAAAGCAAAGAATTATTAACTGCATTAAAAACTCGAATGAACGACAGACGAAATGAAACAGTAATGATGTTGTTACTATATCTCCTCGAGCCAATGATGATTTTACATATTCGTCAAAAATTGCAGTTTGTGAATTTGCAAATGTTCTTTTGAATAAAATATATCTGGTTTCTGCTATTTCTGAAGAAGCTGATAGTGACAAGTGTCAACAGACGATTGCTGCGAAATAGAAGAAACAGATACAAATGAGCTCTATCAAGACAGGGCAATTTCGTCCGTTTTGGTCATGAATAATAGTTCTAATACTGGAAAAAATATAAGAGACTTAAAATCAGATTTTAAAATATTAGATGTAACCAAAAAGCGTACGGAGAATCTTGAACGATTATACGAGGCCTTATTAACTATAAAACCAACATCTAACGCTGCAGAATATACAGAAAATAAGAAGCCGCTTAAACTTCGAATTATTATGCAGTGAGTTAATCAAAAATCATAAAAAAAAGAAAAACTTTTTTAATTGTGTAAAAAAAACATTTTTTACTACTTGTTTAAATTATCATGCTTTTTGAAAATTAAGTTCATTATGATTTTTCTATTTTTTTAAACGTTTAAAGTGTTGGGTTATTGAGTTGGTGATAAAATTTAATGTTACTCTGACTCCAAGCGTGTCTTTATATAATTCACAAATAACACTTGACAATAGAAATCTTTATTGATAATCACAAATAAACTTTCACTTGACACTGACAATAAATTCAACACTCTGTTGGGTGACTATACAGTACTTATTGCAACACTCGGTGAGGAATAGCACTTTCGTATAACACCGGATTAAAAGATCACAAATTACTGATTGGTTTCTAAACTGGGATTTTGAGCTGGTTGTTTTCTTTGACTTTCTTTCAAACTTTATTCAAATAATCAATAACTTCTTTTCGTTTTATTATTCAACTAATTTTCCTCTTCAACTTTTCTCCAATAATTATTTTCCACAAGTATTTCCTTTACAATTATCTTGACAATCGTTTGTCCAACAACGTTTCGTCCAACGTCTGATTTTCTCCAATAATTATTTTCTCAAATCGTATATCAATTCGTCTTCCAAATCGTCTCTCAAATCGTCTCTAATTTTCCTTCTAAATTTGTCGTCTCTTTTTGTTCCCCTTTTTGTTCTCCTTTGGTTCTCCTTTGGTTCTCCTTTGGTTCTCCTTTCATGTTCACCAGTTTTCCCTTATATAGTTATTTTATTTATGGCACTGGCGACAGCTTTCGTTTTCCCATTTCCATTTTTTGCGTTCCCCGCTATGTCAGCCTTATCTCTGACAGATGTCGAAATATTTTGCTTTTTCCCTTTTTTATTTTAACCGCCTTCTCCCAGCAATTCTGTTATCACTCGCAAGCTGTCGAAATAAGGATATTGTTGTTTCTCTTTTTCCCCGATTTCAAAATTCCTTTTCCTTTTTGTACTAATTAATTAGTACTGACCTTGATTTTTATTTTCCTGTTTGATAACTTTTATTTCCTTTCTCTTTCTCATTTTTGATTTCTTTTCACTTCCGTTTTCTTTTCTGAGTCTCTATAGATCGTCCCGTTTGTCATGGCGATCTTCCCCCAGGTAATTTTATTTATTTCTTTATGAATTATTATTTAGGTATCCTCAACAAAAGTATATCAATTTTTGTTTAAAAATTGTATTAAATTTTATAATAAAATCATGAAAATCTGGAAAGACTTTATTAGTATTACTTATAGCATTTTTGCTCAATACCAATTATGTCGGCGATTTATTTCTACCCGATATTAACAGAAAAATTGAATTTTGGTCTGGAGATGTTTCTAAATTACAATGCGATGCAATTGTTGTTCCAATCAATAATTCAGCCGAATGCGAACTTTCCGTCGAATCTTCATTAGTTTATAAATCTTTAATTCAAAATATCGTTTCTCCTCATGAAGCTGTAACTCATTTCATAGATGTTTCAAGTAGTAATGAACTATAAAAACTAAATCGAATCGTTCCGGTTTTCATGCCGTTTATTGGATATATTATATCACTAATAATTGGAACTTTAATTGTTGTTCTCATGTCTATCGTTGGATTTTGCTTCTGTTTATGTCGACGTGGGGAGAAATGTGGATGGTAAAGTTAAAATTCTATTAGGAATAATTTATGTTATTATGTTAGCTGGAATTGTTCTAACGTTTATCAATAATCAACTAATTCCTGACACACTAACAAATCAGAGTAAAGAAATAAATGCCACTTCCAAAATCAAAAACAGTGTAGACCTTATGCACCATTCTCTTTCTAATATTTCCATTGAAATATCAAAGGCAGAAACAATGATGGCCTGATAGATAAAACTTAGTTTCAAGATGTGCTAAGCTGCCAATATTTTAATAATCTAAAAACGGATTCATTTAATGAAAAGGTCAAAGAAAGTCCTTCATCAATCAAGAAGGAGCAAATTACGACACATTAGATGCACTAATTTTCTTAAAGTATTATTTTTTAAATAAAGATAAATAATTCTATACTCTACTCATCAATTATATACTATTTTTTATACTATAATGAATTAATAATATAAAAATATATGAATTACAAATATGTTGTTTTTGTTAGAAATACTCCGTTAATTTTCCTTACAGATACTCGAAAACTCGGTTAGTTGATTTTGCCGAGTAATTGAAGGACCATTTATGGTAATCGAAAAGATTTAAGAATTTAAATAAGGTGATGAAAGGATGAAATTCACAATTAAGTTAAAATGGAAAATTGCTAATAAACATTTAAATTGTATCTATCAGATTACATAAATTTTTATATAAACATTTTAAATTAAATTAATCTTAAAATACTTATTACTTATTTAATAAATTAGCCAGTATTAAAATCAAAATTAAGGAAGAATAGCCTCGATGATTTAAATATTACGAAAAAAATCAGTGTTTGTATTTAATAAATTTTAGTTAATTGATTTGGATTGTAATGGATACCGATATAAATCAGGAATTAGCTACTGATTATATCGTTGAAGATGGATATTTGAAGAACCTTTATCTGAAATAATTATGTCTCAAGTGAAAAAAGAGGAAAAATGCAGGTTCATTTTCAGATATGGTTTATACAGAAAATGAAATCGATGTCGTTGCTGCTAACACTTACTATTTTTAAATTTGCTTATTTTACCCACCTATAGCCAAAAAAGTATTAGAACGTAACTTGATATTGTTTTGCAATATGAGCTTATTTTGAAGATGAATCCAGTCATCAAAGAAGGAATGTCAGGAAATGATAT
The DNA here is from genome assembly GCA_959609185.1 of Schmidtea polychroa. Classification (NCBI taxonomy): domain Eukaryota; kingdom Metazoa; phylum Platyhelminthes; order Tricladida; family Dugesiidae; genus Schmidtea; species Schmidtea polychroa. The sequence continues at coordinate 6,648 of CAUHTR010006041.1, forward strand.
AAATCAGGAATTAGCGATTGATGATGTTAAAGATGGATTATTTACAAACATTCAAGAAAGATATCCGGAAGGTCTACCTAAGACAAATTTATTCAACTAACGGCACTTAACCTTAGGGATGGAGTTTTGAAAGATTTAGAAGATGCTCTGATAAACGTTGAAGAGGAGATTGATGGGTCTTGTGTACAAGAAAAAAAAATTAATAAATTTTGAGCATCAAAGAATTGGTTTAAAAGAAGATTATAACTTGTGCCGAGACGACAAACATCAATGTGAGGGTCTTCCATGGTTGGTTCTACACTAAATGGAGTATTTCATGAATTAAAAAAATTAAAAAAGGCTTTAAATAAACTTTATTTAAAGGTTGTTTAAATATTAATTGTATATTTTTAAAAATAATTTAAATAAAGAATCTGTTAGTTTATTTCAATTTCGATGTTTAATTATTTGAAACCTCCATCTTGTTAATTAACTTAGATTTTTAATCTTTCAAAAATCGAGTTTTAGAAGAACCATACAACTTCATAAATGTTTCAGAATTAAAAGTTAATAAAATTTTTAAAGGAAAAACAGATTACAAACCGTTTTATGATTTATCTAATCTTTGTGTTGTATGTTGTATGAGTTAGGTACAGATTATTTATATTTAGATGCGTTATATTCAGTAAATGTTAATTTACTTATATCTACGCCAATCACGAATATAAGTCATTCATTTACGCAAAATTTAGATTCTTTGAATGATGTAACTATTAATAACCTCAAAAGAATTAAATACATTATCTGATTTAAAAGTATGTCATATTGGGAATAGAAATAAAAATGGACTTATGATATTTTTGGATTTAGCGTCAGCTAAACCAGATGATTTGCAGATTATTTAGCTGAAAATTCTTTTAATGGACTTATGCCCAATAATCAGCTAAAAAATTGCCTGAAAATTATGCCTAATAACTGACAAACCATCACTAAATCAAACAATATATTTACTTTCACACCGACAATTAATTCAAAAGGCCAAATTTTAAATAAACATTTCCCTTTTACTGGCATAAAAAATAAACCAACAACTGAAGTGAGGTTTTCTAGATATAAATGAAACCGCCATGTGGAGCGAGGAAAAAATCGTTTTATCGTAATCCCACCTTTAATGATTAATATCCTTCAACCTCTTGATGTCAACCGATATATATGGACTAGATAACATAACCAGGCACACCAAATAACAAATTACCTTATTTCACTACCTCGAGTTAATAAACGTAATAAACTCAATATCAACAACAATACATTGGAAAGGTTGAAAGACTACATAGTACCCTCAAATCCAATTTAAGAGGACTTAAGATATTTAAATTTTGTTATCTCATTATGTCAAATCATAACATTGGCAACCACGTGGCAATTCAACAACATTCAGAAGATGCTATTTTGCGAGTTTCAATCAAACCATTCCACAGAAATAATTCAGCTTTATGTTTCATCATATTATGGCTTACCTTCCAGAATATGTCGTCATCAATATTCCAGAGACAGTTAATGAATTTTACCAGTGCATCAATTGAATTATTATGAAGAATTTTGCCAAGCTACTGACAAAATGTATTGAGTACGCACTTGGAAAATTTAATATAGACTATTTAAAGCCCACACAACTTCTTCAGAGGATTAGTACGGCGTTCGCAGAAGACCAAATAACAGACAAACGGTTATTACTACACAAGTTTATTTATAGTTCTTCCAAGGGATATTAAGCTCATAAGTTATGAAGAAAAGTGTACGGAAGAATTGGCTGCAATAGTGGATTGGATGATAATAGGCATGGAAATTGAAAAACCATATTCTAATGACTATTTTAAAACCCAGGTGTTAATAGATGAAATCGCGGAATTAAAAGCAGAAATATTCTATTTAAAGGAAATTCACAAAGAAATCGAATAGCCTTTGTTTCTATCACACTAAATATGGAAAAAACACTAGTAAATGTGACAAACTGGAAGATATATCCCGATGTGCTTTATATATTTCGGGAAATGGAAAAACGCTTCGAAATTGACCACCGTCGAAGCGTGAATTCAAAAGCGATGTATAGTAAACCAAATTTTTATTTTTAATAATAAAGACAAATTTTTAGTGGACNCATATTCTAATGACTATTTTAAAACCCAGGTGTTAATAGATGAAATCGCGGAATTAAAAGCAGAAATATTCTATTTAAAGGAAATTCACAAGAAATCGAATAGCCTTTGTTTCTATCACACTAAATATGGAAAAAACACTAGTAAATGTGACAAACTGGAAGATATATCCCGATGTGCTTTATATATTTCGGGAAATGGAAAAACGCTTCGAAATTGACCACCGTCGAAGCGTGAATTCAAAAGCGATGTATAGTAAACCAAATTTTTATTTTTAATAATAAAGACAAATTTTTAGTGGACATATGAGCATCTATTTCATGTCTGACACGAAAATATTTCAAGTCAGAAATATCCGTGGTCATATCGAATTACAGCTGCTAATAGTACTCCAATAAAATGTTAGGAATAGGAAGATTAATCTACAAATCGATGACAAAACAATTAGTTGGCTTTTACATGTATGTGATATATCTATCTATCACAGCTTATTCTTGGTGCAAATTTGAAATAAATAGAAACCCGCTTACCTAACCAAGCCAATTACACCATATTAAAGGAGAATGGTTATGTAGGAAATATGACGGATTATACAAGTCGAAGTTCAAATTTTAAAACATTTGAAATTCAATTACCGACGAGGACCCATCTTGAAAAAACTAACATGTGACCCAATGACTTTAGGGAAGGGTTATGTATTATTTGTATTTATAATAATCAAACTCTATTTAGCCCAGTTAGGCATTATGGACACTAATTAAGGTATGTAAATTGAACAGTGCATACTTATTATGACTAAACATCATGACTCCACTAAGAAATTATGACTGCAGCAAACAATATCTCAGACTAGAACTAAATTCAAAAGAATTGAACAGATGAAACAAGCTACTGAAACTGAAATTACATTTCAATCAAAGGGTTTTATGAATGAATGACACTTGTTATTGCAAGTATTAGAAGGCATGGTTGTGAATTAGGATACCCAAAAGTTGTTATGATTCTTAAAATAACTTTGATACAAAGTTCGATAAAAAATAGAAATCGTCCGGTAATTGGAAAGCCGAAATTCTGATAGTAATGATAGAAAGAAAGACTAATACTGACCGTTAGTGTTTGTAATATTCAGATGTTACTAGTTACACTCCTTATTAGGGACACTACCTTAGCCTCAATGCTATTACGGCAAATGATTTATATAGCATGTCACTAATCGGTTATATTCTTTATTGTTAAGGCACACCATCAGATCCCTATATTAGAATGAAACATTAAGAAAACAGTCATATTGAACCCAGTCGACCTGCCTGAATACGCATATTTAACATTTGATCTTCGTAACTCTTAAATATTCACTATTCTTCGTTTCATGATGTCTTTTAAAATTGAATTCTTTAAAAGCAGCAACTGTTTCTCTACAAATTAAACATATCAATTTGGAGTTCTGCATTTTGAAGAAATAATCTTCCTCCCAGCGGTCATTGAATTTCCTTTTTTCATCCGCAAGTTTTCTTTTCTTTAAATTCATTCTTAACGGCAAAAAAATAAATGTACTAATNTAAATTCATTCTTAACGGCAAAAAAATAAATGTACTAATTAATTATTTATAAAAACAAAAGCAGCTATACAAAAGTGCTTAAAATATTTTGCCTTAAACACTTGTATTATTTAAATATTTATTGTAGAACACTACACGTACATGTTGAAAGCAACGAAACACAAGTTTAACCTCGAATAACTACTATACTGTAATGAAACGCTGCGGCGCTACAACAGAGATAGCAAAGGGATAGCAAAACGGATAGATCTAATACCAAATACAAAATTTCAAATTCCTAAGACAATTTCTGGGATGAGGAGGTTTTTAGAAACTGTTAATTCTTTCTGAAATTTTATTGTTCTAGTCTCCAAGCCAAGGAATGATTATTTAAAAGGAATGATTATTTAAACAAATTATCATTTTACACTTTCAAATTTTCACATTCAGTATGCAGTTTTGAAATATTAAATAATAATTTATTTTTCTCAATATTTTCGAATTTTTTCTCCATAAATTTTAATATTTTAAAAATTCTTTTACGCTCATACCTTTTCTTTTATTTCTATTTTTATTATTCTGTTTATTGATACTCTTTGTTATACTGATTTTTAAAATTATTTTTTAGTTATTTTCTGTAATCCTTTTTCATACAGTTTATTAACGTTTCGATTTTAATTTTTATTTTCAATAACTTTTATTTTATCTATAATATTCGTATTCTGAGAGTTACACTTTTACTCCCTCTGTATTAACTTCGCTGATGTTTGTATGTTTGTATGTGCCACGCAAATTTTGTGAGGCCAAATTAACTTACTTCCCGTGATCGGATTGAGCTGAAATTTGGCAAGTAGATTTCTGTCAAGAACACTGCATGGTACCAAAATTTCAAATCGATCCGATCCCGGAAAGTGGGTTAGGGTTAAACAAATCAAGTGTTATTTCCTTATTTCAATATAAATTCTTATCTATTCATTAACTTCGGATTAAAGAGATAACATAATTATATCTAAAATATGTTGAAATTAAGAGTGAAATTTAGAGTTTCAAAAACCCTGATTTTTAAAATATTAATTTTAATTTCTGTAATTTTCAAAATTTTTATTGGAATTATAATTTTTAAAAGTTTTTGAACTTTTATCTTCACGTCCTTTAAAATTTTGGTAGTAGCCGACAACAGGTCAAATTTCAAAAGGGTTTTCAATAGGGTCTTTATTGAATGAACTTTTATGTGTTGGGGTTGTCTAGATTAAAATAAAATAATGTTTAAACGTACAGAAATTGGTGTGCAATATAACAAAAAGCTCAATGTAACAAAATCCTAAAAAATAATAATTGAAGTGGAAAATTTAATTTAAAAATTAAAAACATTAATATTTTTTGGTAAAAACGAATATGGAAGGATGGTAAATGATTAGGGGAACACGAATATGGTAATATATTATTTATTAGGAGTTCATAGACAAAATTATTAAATAATTACAAACTAATTAATTAAATTAACAAAAATAAATTAATTTACAAGAAAACTTCAAGCTTGACAGGTGAAACGTCAATCTGTCAAGCAAAATAAATTAAGAATCAGATTGGTTTCGGTCCATCGTGAGAGGGGTGATTTGATTGTAATTTTGATGAGAAGAGGATTACCTATAAAAGGAACTCTCAACCCAAGTATATTGTTCCAGTGAGATTCGAGCATAACGGATGCTCTGTAAAAGTAAAAATATTCTTGAACAACATCAATACATATATGATGTGAGTGGAATAGTGATTATGGAGCTGAACGTAAAAATGGAAGAAGAAAAAATTGAAATGGAAGTCATCGTTATCTAAGTGTAAGTGATGGCAGTAAAGCAAGGTAAGTTAAAATTAAAAACCAAACAAAGGGATATCTTAAAAAACAGTTTCTGTTGATATACGGAAAGGTATCTATAAGAAATTAATTTCTAGGAGTTAAAAGTGGACATAAATGTCGATAAATGTCGACTATAGAATGCCGCATTGATGCGTCAGAAATTAAGCTCGTAGTAAAGAAATGATGCTTTTGAGAAGGATAGGGAGAGGGTTGTCTAAATGATTTGATTCAAGTTGATCGAAAATTGGAAAATAATATAATAGAAAGTATGTTGAGATTTAGGAGATTTAAAATATCCCTTACATGTGACATCTCGAAAATATGTCTACAAATAACACTGGAATTTTTTCAATTTTTGTATTAAATTATTTTTGAAAGAAAATTCTTAAAAATGTGTATGATCATATGATCAACAATTATTAGATTCAAAATGAATATTATTAAAAAAAATATTTCAAAAGCAAAATTCAGAAATAAAATGTGAAACAATTTAAACAAATATTATTAATTGAACAAATAAATGAATTAATATTGATATGAGAATTGTGAAGCTTGAAAAAAATGAGTAGAATTTGGCAATGAAATTATATTATGCAGATTTGATTCATTTCCCCCCGGAAGCAGACTAATGCTTTCAAGGAACTCAGTCCAAATTTATTCCATTTAATTTCAATTTGAATGACAAGTCATTTGACCAATAAAAATTTCAGAAGTTTTTTGAAAATTGAAACAAAAAACTGGATCAATGAATCAAAAAAAAATATTGATGGAAAAAATTCATTCGATGAAAATTCTGATAGCAAAGTTAACCGCTCAATTCGAATATCTAACTATTTTGAAAGGAGAGAATTCAAAAAAAACCTAAACGAACTTGGATACTACAGAACCAATTTTATGCTTGATTCACAGAGAAAACGAAATGATTTTCTGCAACAGCAAGTGAAAAAACGACTTTTGACAGTCGATAGATTAAAACAAATCAAAACCGACTCGGATCATTTGGATTTTGTGCTGTCAACAAATGCTTTATCGATAAACATAAATGGTCATCGTGACCAGAAATCTTCAAAAGTCGAATCCAAAGGCAATTTGAAGAAATCTTTATTAATAAACTATAAACAATGATATTAAATTTGTTTTAATTAATTGTTTTAATTACATCGGAATTTTAAATTTGTTTTATAACTTTCGGTTTCCATAAATTTATTGGAAAAGAAAATCACACTAGCACTGATAAAATCATTAAAACTAGGATTAATGTGACTCTTAAAAGGTATTGAAATATATTCAAGCAGTCGTCGACTTTATACGGCAATCGGTTCCCTTTCAGGTCGGTTTTAGATCTAATTACACTTTATTTTATAGTATTTTCATATACAATTTATATATATATATATATATATATATATATATATATATATATATATATATATATATATATATATATATATATATATATATATATATATATATATATATATATATATATATATATATACGCACACCTAGCAATAAGTTTAGTTAAATATAAAGATAAAAAACATCAACTAAACAACATTAATTGAGGGGAAAACACAAAAAATAAAAACACTGAAATTAAATAAAATCTCACAAATGCAAGAAGTATTACAAGAAAACTAACTCAAATATAACAAAGAAACATAAAAAATTACAAAAACAGATTCAAATGACATAGAAAGATAGAAAAATACTAAATTCTAAATGAAATTCCAGAACAGTTCATAAAAATGGCGACATCCATCATAAAAGCCATGTAAATCAACAAAAGTTGATAAAAAATAAACTAATTAGTTTTAAAAATAGAAATTTGGAAAAAAGAATTTAGAAAAACATTATTAAAATAAAAATTAACTTTAATTTAATATGGAATGTTCTGGAATTGCCCAAATTCATCATGTAGGCAACTTTAACAAAAAATAATTAAAAAATAAAAATTATGGCACTAAAATTGCCATTAAAATCATCAAAAATAGAAAATTCCAGAATAAAAAGAATTGGAGTTTGTTTTAGTGCAACAATACATACACGTGTACTTGCACACACAAAAATAGGTATATATACCAAGGCATTTTAGTCACAAAAAGACTCTTTATGCCAAATTTATTTTTGTTCGAACATTCTATTTGAAGAAGATCTTAAAAAATCGTTAGTAAAACTGTTTGATTTCATATATGTATTTTAATGATAACCTTTCTTTTCATTATATTTATGCTAACTTCTAATTGTTTATTGTTTTCGTTGAATGTAAGAGTGTTCAGAGACACATTGATTTATCTGCGTCTCTGCTCAGTCATGCACTCAACCTTATCTAAAATCAATTTCACATGCAGACACGCATTATTCTTATTATAATTTTTTTTCCTTTGAGTCATCGGAGGTCGTCCACTTCATGGTTTTGCCAGAGAGTTGTGTCGATAAAGCCCTTCCGCTATGACACTATCTACTTATTATAGGTCGACAGCGGAATGTCTACTCCATACAACAGCGAGGCTTGTCGTAGCGGTCACAGTGGGGCCGTGTAAGCAAGTACTCTTTCCTTTACAATTTCTAGTTAGAATCGAACAAAACACTCTATCAGCTTCAGAGATTTCCAACTACAGTTTTATTCCAGAATCGTTGACATTGAAGCTTACAGAACGCTATTTTTTTAAGTGTTACTATAAATATCTATATATTATCTATATATTATCTATATATTATTATTAGTAATATTAAATCACTAATTTAACCTGTTTTCTATATATCGTATTATAAAATTACTATTTATAACTATTCATACTCATTAATTATTTATAGTAATATTAAATTACTATTTATAACTACTTATAATAAGATATCCTTTATTGAATGATCTTGAACCCTAACATTATGATAGGGATGGTTTTCAATTCTGAAGTGTAATTAGAACAAGTTTATTTGATCGTAAAACCATGTGTACACCGTGGATAGCGAAAGTTAAAGCTCTGAGGTGGGACGGCTGTAGTTGTGATAACTGGATATTGATCACTTAGTTCCATACAAATAAAAACATTTGTAATTTCACTATTTTATACGGTAACATCATTTAAGTAAATGCAAATTCAACTGAATTTTATTCTTAGAAACAACGCAAGTGATATACCATCTCAAATTAAAATTTATAATTTCATCTATTTCAAATTAAATATTTTTTCAAATTAATTTTGACTTATCTACTGAAAACAAGGTTAAATCATTGATTTAAATATATATATTTTCTAAATCTTAATTATTTAAAATCAAGAAATTCTACACTAAAAATATGATAAAAATTGATATTCGAATGTAAATGATAATTTATTACTTTTTTATTAAGCACAATATATTTGTGTGTTTGTTTAAATTTTTGATTATCAACAAATATGAAAAGTGATGCTCAATCTTGCTGGAATAATAATTCTGCAGTAGATTTCTCGAAAATTACTCGAAAGTGGAATTTTGATTTCAGTGGCAAGTATAGAATAATTAATATTTATTATATACAAAATAATCATCTGTAGAAATAAATCAGATAGGTCACAGTCTTTAGCACCAGTCGATTTGCCATTTCCTGTTGGTTATGTTGAAAGAACTTTACCATCATCATCAGCTAGAAAAAATGATTCTGACTTAATGGTTAAAAGATCTTGGGATATTGCACTTGGTCCCATTAAACAAATTCCAATGAATCTTATCTTAATGTGGATGGCAGGCAATACAATTTCAATATTTCCAATTGTTATGGTTTTTATGATGTTTTTACGACCTATTCAAGCAATATTTTCCATGCAATCTAGTAATTTAATGATTTAGTTTAAAATTTATTACTTCTAATTAGCTTTCCAAGTAATTGAAGGTTCAGCAGCTTCAATACAATGCTTTGTATATTTCCTAGGAAATATTTTAAATTTAGCATTAGCCGTTTACAAATGTCATATTATGGGCTTATTGCCAACTTATGCATCAGACTGGTTGGCATTTGTTGAACCACCTACGGTAAGTTAGCTTGAATTAATAAATACTATTTTTTTGAGTTTTGGAAATGAAAGATTATTAATAAAAATCAAAATTTATGATTCATAATTTAATTCTGATCATATATTTTTATGTTATCATTATTAATTCTGTTATATAGCGATCAATGAGGTGGTTAGTCATATTAATATTTAATAATAATTAAAATATTAAATTAACACAAAATAGAATCAAATGGGGGAAGTCTTATTAAGAGGGGTCACTACGAAATGGGTAATTATAGAAGATGCATTGAAACAAATGGATGAATGAAATTTATGGCGGATTATCATAGAGCTAACTTAACGGCTGATTTATCAAATTACAGTAAAATACTGTTAAATTTGAAAACGGTTCAAATATATTATAGGCGAAACCCACCAGCACACGTGGCGACAGACCAAAGCACATATTGTTGACAATATAAACAAAATTAATATCAGAAAAATGATAAATAATTAATTTATATATGATAATCAAAATTTATATTAAATTTTTAATCACAATTGCTTTTTTAATTAATCGATAAAAGCTGTCCAGCTAATTGTTTACTTTTTGTGTTCCTTTATCAATAAATAGTAAAACCTCCCGTGTAAATTAAGTGATACAAATTTTTTATGGACGATTCGATCATTTACACAGTGAAGAAAATCGATATCTTACCTACTTAGTCGTATCAGATTTCTCCTCCGCCTGATAACAGTATTTAATCGATATTTATTATTATCATTACCTTCTATGGATGATTCTCAAACTGTTAAACGTTTCACTAGATCCAGTCGATATATAATTAAAGAATAAATTCCATTTAATCCCAGTATTGATTTTTCTCAACTTCACACTTATTTGCTAAAATACCGTTCTTTTTATGTTACAAAACAGATTTTCTGTTTTTAATTCCTTTCGCATTGCAATACTATCATCTGGCGTTATTTGTCTCATTTGGATATCAATCCATAATAATACACAATTAATGAGCTCAATATAAATAAATCCGTTTCCATTGATCAACTGGAGAACTTATAACATCCTAGAAATCCAATTGGAATTTGGCTAACACAACAGTCAAATAATATAGTGAAAAACTTTGTATGATACGAAATCTGTCCATGTGTTTTAAATTATCGAATTTCCCTATCATGCCCTAAATAATCATTACTCTTGGAAATCGGAATGATAATCGTGTAAACTATTATGATAACAATCAACGTAACGTGTTAAAAATCACAAAATAAAGGCCTAACTTAATTTTTGGACATTTTCCAGTACTCAAAGGGGGAAAAATTTTATATTTTAAAAGGTGGTTCAATTCGAATTATAATTCCGAGAAAAAAACGCATTTGAAGATTTAAAAACTTGAAATTGTGTCACATTTTGTGTGTGATATACAGATACTACCGCGTAATTGCTATAGTAATTGGGAAACTGCATTAAAATTGATTGAAATAAAGTTTTAAAGTGATATTTTCATTGTGGTTTCTAATGGGAGTTGCTTGTTTCGATCTTATTTGTCTCTCATCAGTACAATGTAAGAAATTCGATCTTTGTTTCCAGGCCGCATCAAATATCACAATTTTTTTTGGTATATTGCTCTCATCAAATGTATTAAAATGTACATTTAATATCTAACAAACCAGGTTTATCATTACGGCAAGGAATAATTTGCATTTAAAATCGAGAATTTTGCATTTATGAATGATTGGTATTAAATGCCAAGTTATGCTAGTTAATTTATTTAATCGCATGCCTGTTGTACTTTGGAATTATAATGATGTGAAAAAATATTCTCACAATCAAAGTTTCGATCCCAATTAAGCATTTTTGAGCATTGAAAAGCTTCTTACAACTTGTATAGGTGTAGGCAGGCAATCTTTTGATAACAAGTATTCTTCTGGTGAGATTTCGATGTTATCACATTTCAATAATGTATTTATATCATTAGCAGCAAGCCTTTGATAAGTTATAAGTTATCATTCTTTTGTCACTAAATATGGTTTCTTACATGCTACCGAGGAAAGCCAGACCCAAATTTAATTATTCGGTTATTTATGGAATTGCCCGCTATATAAAAGTTGTGTACTTTTAATTTCCAATAAAAACAACCAGAAACTAAATACAGTAGAAATGGGGTTTAATGTCCTCATATATTTTGGATATTTGTTTAAAACAGTTTAAAAACCATACGAATTATTAATGTAAGATAAGTTATATTTTTCGTGGAAGACAATAAATCATCTTTTTGTTGAGAACAAAGCATTCACCTCCCCAAGAAGAAAAACCTAATAAGTCATTGGCAAAAAAATCATTAAACAAAAAACTTGGCGCGATGCCAAATCAGAACAAAGAAGATTTTTTTCTAATATTAACCTTTAAAATTTTGTTACAAGTTTATTTCTACAATTTTGCTGTTGATGACTTGCCAGTTGGATAATTTGGTCATGAGAAAAACCCGTCGAAAGTTTTTCTTTAGTTTTTGAATCAAATTATAATTTAAGAAATTCCTGAATGCGTCTTTATAATTTTGTGAATTTTTTGCATATTGAGTTTCTAAATAATCTATACAATGAAAATGAATCTAGGAACTTGTTCGATTCTTTGTAGTGTAATGAGATCATATAAGATTTATATAAATTTCAATAATACAAAAATACATCCATTGGTTTAAAGTAGAAATAAATACAGAAGTTTATTATTTAAGCACAAGGAAACCAACATATATAGACATAACTTTTCTAAGTATAACCCATGTTTCACACATTTCTGCTAGAACTGTAAGGGTTTTAGAATTGCATTTTTTTCAAGTACAAAGTGCATTCCTCAAACCACTACATGACCAAGTGTTATAAATGATCTGTCTTTTCCATTCCTATAGGACTCGACATCAACCTTATTTAATTTTTCAGAGATCTATATCATAATCCAAAACCTATGGGCGATCACCTCTGAATGCATTTATACAGTTCTTCACAGTTGATAAAAATTGAGCATCCTTCTGATAGTTATCTTTTGCAAAACTAAACATTTTATCACATAAAATTACTACTGACAATTTTTCAAAACTTTGGTGTTACTATGATAAAGCAAAACAAACTTCATTTTCTCCACCTATACTCATATGGTCACTTCAAAATTAAAATGACTAAGTTATAATTTTCAATTTCATTTCGTAACTTTCCTCCAATACATCACTAAATTTCATATATAAATTCTGATTTGAATTGGATTATTGTAGCAATTGTCAAACTTATTTATTAACTCAATTTCACCACCATTGTTAAAATTAAAGCATTTTACAACTTCATTCCCTCTTCCGTATTATATTACAAAATGAGAAATTTTTTACAAAAATTATAGAATTTATATTATAAGAACTTTTTTTTCCAATTTCACCACTGATTATTTTTTCTATTGAATTTATTAAAGAGACCTTGAAGACTTTTAAAATTCACTTGAAAAAGGCATTGCCAAAAATTCGTGAGTATCAAAAAACATCGATTATAGTCTTCAAGCTCTCTTTTTGATAAATTTTATATTATTTGTAAATGTAATGTGATTAATGATGGATTATTGTTCAGAGAGCCGAATGGTCAGCTGGAGGAATTACAATGTAATTAGTCTCACCTATGAAAATAATTGAAGTGTTAATTTATTCTTTTCAATACATTTTTTGATCATTAGTTTTCATTATTTTGTAATAATTATTGTCAGTTATTCTTTTTGTTCGTGGAAAATAAAGGATCATCTTATTGACTTGTTGATTGTATTTAATTATCACTATTTTTATTTGCAACGTTGAAATATTTTCGTAACTGGTATTTAAATGTACTATAAAATGCCATGTAATGAAGCTGAAAAATATGGCATATTATTAAGAGAGATTTTACTAAATATTTTACTTATAATTTGTAAGTAATATATCGTTTTAAATAAATTTATGTATATTACTGACAAATTATAAGTAACCTATTAAGTTAAATTTTATATATTTAAAAAACATTACTTCAGTACCCACATTTTTTCACGCAAAATTTGACACAGGCTACAACGAACACACTACAATTGCTGAACCAATAGCCAAGAAAGGTGGGTATATCAGTTCACCGCTGCGCACTAGTCCTAACGATGTGTTCCCTGCAGGTGTTGACACAGCAGCGGTCTAATTACGCTCAAGTTACTAAATTATGGAAGAAAATAACGGCAAGACTACCGTTAGGCACTAAAGGGTTAAATTTACAATTTTTTTATATTTCTGTTATTTTAGCAGCATCTTTTGAAGTCATCTTCAGTCTTAGATGGTACTTTATATCAATAATGTGGTTTTCTAATTTTTTAAATCTTGAGATCAGATCTTAATGTGGTATTGATTAACTTCCTAAGAAATTATATAATACATCTCATTAGTATTTTCTAATATTTGTATTTCTGTCGGCGGTAGCCGATGATAAAATATTCTTTTCATCAGATATTTCGCAAGAGAATGTCGACTATATTTTCAACAAACTTTCTTACTATCAACTAAAATCTCCTTAGTTTTACTATATCTTCCCTTATTGTGATAATATTATCTTATTTCATTTACTCGGAGCAAAAAAAACGTCTTGAAGCCTATAACAACATGATATAAAATTATTTATGTAACACTACAATTTCTCGATATTCATTTAAACCAGTGGGGGTTGGCACTATTTACAAATAAATTATTTTTGTTTGAAGCTGAATAAACAGATTGATAAATAATTATTAAAAAATGTATGTGTTTTACTATCAATTTATTAATTTTTTAATATTTCAGGGGTCCGTCGGTACCAATTATATTTTTATGGGGTCCATAAGTTTGAAAAGGTTAAGAACCCCTGATTTAAACGAACTAGATCTCCATACAATTTATTTCTTAGATCTGCCACTGAAATACTAAAAGATTAATATACCATTTCTAAAAACAGATATTAACCACAATAAACTTTCAATATCGGTACAATCTGTAATTTAATTCCAGGTACCATCTCGCTTCATTTGACCTATGAAGTGTCAAAATTAATTAAAAAATTGAAAACTTCAACATTCCTTGGCCGGAAAAGGTATGAGAATTTTACAAACAAAAAGTTTTTTACGCGTATAATTAGAAAATTATGGGATCCCTAAGGTAACATATATACAAACATATATACAAAACTAAAAAATTAATTAAAATGTTTTTGAATAAATTAATTATATTAATGGAAAACAAAGTCTTCGAGGTTGACTAGACTAGCATAGTCAGTAAAATAATTTAAATATAGCTTGTTAATTCAGTTGGTAGGTTTGGGAAATGATGATAGTGTCCAGACGGATTTGACTAATGTTGGTTTAACCCTTTATAAAGAAAGGCAAATTTAGTTTAATTTGTTAGGCATGGGCAAAGATAAACTATCGAAATTTTATAAAGATTGTTGCAATATGATTCTTACAAAAATAGTTTGAAGGGTAGACTTTTGTAACGACGTGGAACTAGGCGATGTAAAGGATTAAATATTTTTGGTCTGCTCTCATGTCATTTAAATTCGCAATAGTTCAGTCGAGCAGTTCTGCGACTTCACCGGCAATCTTAAAATGTATAAGAAGATTGTGATATTGCGCCAGATCCTTTGGTCTGGTCGTGAGACCGGAAATCTTTACACAACACTTACTGATTTTCTCACCGAAGTCCAGTGGACAGCACAATTTGAACAAATTAAAAAGATATGAACGTAGTACAGTTCCAGCAGTTCTACAATAGAGTAATAGTAATTAATGTAGAAACAGTTTCAACAACTAAATTGAATAATTGGCAATTCAAAAATCGATAGCTTGCAGATGGCCAAAATAGAGCCAATAGACAACCAACATACTATCAAATTCGGCAGGAATAGATGAATCGTTTAAGGGAAGAAATTTGGTAACAGCATAAATTAGTCAAAATTATTTTTATAGATATTTTTTAATGTTGATGTAGTTTTCTATTTTCTAAGGAGAGGTGTAAGAGAGTTGGTTTTTGCTTTATTGAAATTAGATGAGTAAATAGTTGTCTTATTTTTGATTTATTAACATGCAATTTTCTGTGGGAAATTTTCGTGTGGGCATTTTTCATGTGGGCATTTTTCCTTGTGGGCATTATTCTGTGTGGGCATTAATCGTGTGGGCAAAACTATCTGTGGGCAATTTTCGTGTGGGCAATAATCCGATCACGATAAATTATTAACAATTTGATGTGATCTATTAACTTATTTATTTGTGATATTATGCTGTAATTATATATTTTATTTTTATTGATGATTATATCTTGATATTTGGTTCTCGGTGGCATCATATATTAAATTAAAATAAATCCCCCATACACAAATAATTTTAATAACGCAAATTGTTACTTGATAAATTTTAAAATGAATTAAATAATTTTCAGTAATAATATTAATAAAATTTTTCGTCAA
>CAUHTR010006043.1:0-22502 GCA_959609185.1 Schmidtea polychroa
TTAAGGATTTCTAAAATAAAAATTTGGGTTTATCATAAATATATTTTATAATTGGAACGACTGAGCCTGAAATTGCAAATACTCAATTGAGCTAATTATACATTTTTGTCTACTGGATTTCGGCGGAATGCTGCAATTATCTTTCGTGCGATTTCTTGCAACATGAAGGTAGATTCGATTGAAATTTTAAAAGAATTTAATAATTTCTATTTTCTTGACACTCGAAATTCTTCTAAAGCTTTATTTGCAACCATATTTACCTACAAATCTTGCGGTGAATATTTAATCCGATTAATGGAGTTCAATCGACATGAAACTTTGCAAACCTTCATAATTCTGATAATATATAATTTGTCATCAATTATGTGTATCAATGACAAATATTATGGGTAAATGGGGATTTATAAGTTACATTTTTCATTTAATTTACATTTTTTAAAGATTTTTAAATATTTTTAAGTTTTGTTGTCAATAGGGTTGCCAACTCCCACAACCTCGAACCCGGGAGATTATAAAATTGCGAATAGTATAACGCTTAAGAAATAATATAACAGGTGTTTTTTCACTTTTTGGTTTACACATGTTAGTGATTTTAACAGTATGATAACTAATATCATAAAGATTTAAACAAAACAATTATTTTTAAATATTATATTTTACATTTTTTACATTTTAAAAGTGAAAAAAACCTGACAGTGACAGACTAATAACGTGGGTAAGAAGAAAAATATAAATCGCTCGCCGCGAACAAACAACTTGAACTTTTCCGGTGACTGTGAGCAAACATAAATCTTGACTATCATTATTTTAAAACTTCAAAAACTGCACTTTTTTCTTGAAAAATTGTAAAATATTGTAAAAAAAGGAAAGAGGGGAGATTTACATCTCTCGGGTCATAGTTAACCGGGAGACGGAGACGAAAGCCGATTTCAGGAGACTTCCGGCAAAAACGGAGATTTGGCAAGCCTGGTTGTCAATAATATTTTTAATGAAATTAAACTATTGTATTTATTATGGATTTCAAGTCATTTATGATTAATTTCCGAAAGGATAATATTTAGTAAATTTTTATTTACATGCAGATTCCCTGACATCGACCAATCCTTTATATTCAATTTGTGAGTAATTAAAATATATTTAATTTTAAATTTAATATTTCTATTATAAATTACTTTTTAAAATTTTACTTTTACATTTTCCATCATTTCCAGTAATCTAGCATAATTTTTCAAATCTCTAAAAATGTTTTAAATTGGAATTTTATTAAATAAATTATAATTTACATTGACATATTTTTTGTCTTATTTGTTTTTTATTTTAATAACTTGTGTTTTATTCAAAAATATAAACAGATTAAATTAGAATTAAAATTAGACATTTCAAGACTCTTTAAATCTATGGAGGATGATCACTTATGGAGGGATGTAAAACCATCATGTATGAATGGAACCATCCCATTGACAAAATCTTCTTACACCCATTCAACATTTTCTTCGCTTGCTGTTTAAGAAATTGCGCTACAAACACTGTGTTCTACATCTATCTCTTTTTCTTTGCAAACATAGTTAGGCCATAATTTGCGCCAAACTCCATTCATAATAATAATAATAATAATAATAATAATAATAATAATAATAATAATAATAATAATAATAATAATAATAATAATAATAATAATAATAATAATAATAATAATAATAATAATAATAATAATAATAATAATAATAATAATAATAATAATAATAATAATAATAATAATAATAATAATAATAATAATAATAATAATAATAATAATAATAATAATAATAATAATAATAATAATAATAATAATAATAATAATAATAATAATAATAATAATAATAATAATAATAATAATAATAATAATAATAATAATAATAATAATAATAATAATAATAGTAATTATAATAAAAATATTAATAATAAAATAAAAATAATAAAGATTATCGCCTGAAACATCTGGATACCATAATTTTCAACATATTTAAAATTCTTCCATGACTAAAATTGCACAAAATCTCAAAATCTGCAACAAAGTGAAGATTTCAAATTTTTTTTGGAAATTCGATCAGTTTGTGCTCATGGCTTTCATGTGATTTTATGCCCTGGAGAGTTAAATCAGGCTTGAGTCAATTCTTTGAGAAACAACAATGATCACAGTAGCCACTTCAAAATTCAATAAATAAATAAATTATATTTAAAAAACTTTAAAATTAAATTTACTCAGAAATGTAGCGATAATTTACGAGTTCGAACAGATATTTTCAACAAAAGCAGTGCTACTGTTGATCAAATCAAAAGACTGATAATAATGTCCTTTCAAACTATAATTGTCAAACTTTCAAATGAAAGGAAATTGAAAAATTTGATTGGAAAACGTAAGAAGAGAGAGATTTCAAAAAGAAATTCCTCCGAAAACTAGTTATACAGAACCGAAAGAGTTCCAATTATCAAAACCTAAAGAATTAAAAACATATAGATAAATGAAAATTCCACGAAGCTTACTGTATTTTACTTCTCTGCTAAAATCTCCAAGACAATCAAGAATGACAATTTTACAATTATTCCCAATTTAATTTTAATTTAATTTTCTTTAAATACAAAAAAGAATTAGAAATTTGTTTTAAAAAAGAATTATTATAATTTATTGTTTAAATAATGCCTTGAAAGTAAATTGAGTTTGATTACCTGTGAGAATTTGCTATTTTCGAAAGTTCGAAGCTATAAAAATTAATGAAATTTAAAGTTATGACTTGTGAACAAAAGCCTATTCTTGGTTATCATATTGAAAATAGAGTCCCTATGCCACAATTAGCTAAATTTATTAAGAAAAAACCAATTGTTATACCAAGATTTGTTATAAACCGTTTGCGGACGGAATTAATTTCAATAAGTAGAGTTTTTAGCATAAAATATTTTAATATACGATTGCCCGATATCGTGGTATGATTTTTTAAGTTTGGCCAGCAAATTGTTAATGCCCATTATACATTGTTGAACGTCTGGAACAAAATTCGTGGCCAGCAGTGATGGCCTACCGTCCGCAAACGGTTAAAACCGATGACATTGTTAGAGAGACTTAAATTTTAAGCTAATCAAACCGTCCGGATATCATTCAAATTTATGTAGCTTTTGATAAGAAAAATGATAAAAATGTCGGTTTTGATGTTAGAATTAGCTGATACAAAAAAGAGGACATGATAAAAATTTAGTGAAATTTTTCAGAAGTTGGGTGAATTAAAATTCATTCAGAACTATGATAGCGCTCAGTTTCTTTTGTCAGTTCTTTTTGGTTCAAAAAGGATAGAATTTATCTTCACAGAAATTCAATTATTCCTAATTTCTATTATTGCAGTAGGAGCCAGTGTTGCATTCGTTTCTTATTGCATGTATTTCTATTAAAAACAAAGAAGTCTTCTTGGATTTATAAATAAACTACATGAAGAACGAAAAAAATCGAAAAGAATGTCAATTAAAAAGAAGAATATCTTTAATGGATTTAAAAAGGATTTGAAATCGTGAGATTTCGCATATAAAAGATTTTTGCTAAAAATTGTAGATTTGTTCTCGAGAACAATCCATGCTGTCAAAATTTCAGATCGATCCAAGCACGGAAAGTGAGTTAATTTTAAAAATATTGATATGTCTAATCTATTGTTATTTCCTTATTTCAATATAAATTCTTATCTATTCATTAACTTCGGCTTAAAGAGATAGCGTAATTATATCTAAAAGATGTTATATAATTTTGAACCTTATGTTCATATAGGCACTTAAAGTGCAAAATAGTATGAAAAATTTCCTTATGGAGATTTTGAGTTGACATTTTTCAATATATTATATGAAATATATTGTTCTTGTGTTATAGAAATAAAATTTTGGACTTAATACAGTGAAAAATTTGTGTCCTGTGTTAAAAAATGGGAAAGTAAATGTTGTTCTTGTATTGGCTATCAAATTAAAACTTCTTTCAGGCGAACCGGACTTTTAGTTATTTGCGGTTAGCACTCAAGATTTGACATTGAGAACGCATATTGAAATTTTAGTTTTGAGTGAAATTAAGAGAGTTTCAAAATCCATGTTTTTATGGTTGGTTTTTATTATTTGAATTTATTAACTATCAATATTTTAAGAATTTACCAAATCTTTAGAAAAGACCTAATATTTTAAAAACTTTTTTTGGTGACTAATTAAATCCCATTGTTGTAAGATTTGACTTGACTCAATATTGTTTAAATATTCTTAATAAAGTTAGCTTTTAATAAGTGTATTTAATTAAGTTAATTAATTTAGTAAATATATTATTAGTTGCGCACATCTAAAACTCAATTATTTTTTATTGTAAAATTAATGATTTTTTAAATAACTTTGAGCAGGGATGCACAGACTTTTCAGTATGGGTGCCACATTTTCTAATAATACATTCTATGAGGGCCACATTTAGAAAAAAACACCTAATCTGTGCAATTTTTTTTAAGTCTGTGCAATTTTTATTAAATCTGTGCAATTTTTATTAAATTTATGCAATTTATATTAAATCTGGAAATTTTTTATATAAATATTAAATAAATATATTAAATAAATATACACGAGGGCCACACAAATTATTCAAAAGGGCCGCATGTGGCCCGCAGGCCGTACTTTGTGCATCCCTGATTTAGAGCATCTATTCTCAAAACATGAGTCGCGACCCGTATGTGGGTCGTGGAAACTTCCCAGGTTGGTCGCGAGGATGCTATTTGTAAAAAAATGAAACAAACTACGTCACAAACTTTTTAATCTGCTACAAACAAAACGAACTAGTCAGCAATATGCAAGCTCACCCATCTCATTAATATGCTAAATTTATTCGAGAATGCAACTGTGTTTTTTAAATTTATTCTTTTATTTCGAATAATTAATTGTAATAATTATCTTTAAGAATTAAGGGTTTGCTAGCAAAACTTTGAAAAAATTAAAATACGTTTAATGGGAAAATATTTTAGTCGGAGTTGGTAAATATAAAGTTGATTGCAAAAAAATGGAAAGAATTTTGTATTGGGTCGCCAAGTTTCTGGCTAGTGGGTCCCTATTTAAAACAGTTTGAGGACCCCTGATTTAGAGTATTTATTTTGCTACAAATTTTATTTTTCTTAAATCTGGTGTATTATTTAAAATAAAACTTTATCTTTACATTGAAATTTGATTTTAAAAATATGAGAATAATTTGTAATCAAATAGTTTTTAATTGATATAATTTTAGAATTGATATAAATACGAATTTTTATTATATCATTTTGTTGATATGCTTCAGACAAACAAATAAGGATTATATTAACCATTTGGGAGATTTGTTGCAATTAATTTATTGCGAGTAATTGTTTTGTAAATTATTAAATTATTAAGAGTATTTTAAAGATTATTCGAAAAACAATAAGACAATCCTGCTGGGCTAAATTTATCTTATAACATATCTTGAATAGTTATTTCCTTTGAGATTTTGATAAATTTGAGATTGAAATGTTATCAAAATTAATCTGTATAAATTTTTTAAATTTATTTATTATAATTAAATAAATTGTAAATTCTTTTGATCTATTCCTATTTTAAATAATATAATAAATAAATATAATCATTAATATGATTATTATAATAATAATAATTATTATTATTATTATCATTATTACTATCATTATTATTATTATTATTATAATCATTATTATTATTATTATAATCATTGTTATTATTATTATTATTATTATTATTATTATTATTATTATTATTATTATTATTATTATTATTATTATTATTATTATTATTTTTTCTTTCCTCTGTTGGCTGACACTGCCGGAGATGTCTGCCCAACGAGGATGTTCCACCAGGATCTAGATGTTCCTTAACTCTTTGGTGCAATGTCCTGAGGGTACTTCCAATGTAGATTTCATTGCATACATTGCACGTGATGCAATAGACGATGTTTTTTCTAAAGCACATATCTTTCGGTGTCTGGCAGTTTTTCATTGTGCAATTGTTTTCTCTATTTATGTTGCCTGCCAGAGCCCTTCTCAATGTCCAAGATTTATGTGCTATCCGAATTGGAAGACCGGTACGTTTAAGTTCTTTCAGGATTTTGAAGTCGAGTATGTCACTGATGAATGGGATATTCAGATAGAAATATTTCTGATTCTTTTGTGTTAATTCCCTAGATCTTCTTGGGGTAGAATTCATTTTTTCAATGTCCTCACCTTGGTATCCGTTTCGGTGTAGGATTTTATTGAAATTTGATTGCTCTTTACAGTTTTCGTTTTTCTCCGTGTATTATTATTATTATTATTATTTAAAACAATAAAGTGATAATTTAAGCCTTTTGCTGCGAATAATGTATTTAATGAAAAATATTTCGACTATAAGATAGTCCTTGTCAATCTCCTGGAATTTAGCAATCTCCTTCCAGAAAATACATTTCTATCTTTCTTTTATTTCCTTTTTCTTAATTCTCATTTGTTATAAATATAATATAATGATATACTTTCTTTTCCTGAACTTTTTTAAAAATTTTATTTAAAATTAAAATTAGAATAAAATAAATATTATTTAAAACTCAAAATGACAAATACTAAAATCTTTAAATTTTTTGAAGTTTCTATAATTAGCTTCTAGAAGCCTTAATATAATGTTTCAAAATATTTAAAATAAAGCCTCCAATAACTATTTATATACTGCTATTTAAATATTTCAATAAATGTGTCAATTTTGATTTTTAAATCCTATCTTTTGAAAGTATACTTCCTAAAGTTTTCTATATTATTTTAATTATTACTTTTTTTTAAATTTATTATATTTTTTATATATTATCAGTTATTCTCAAGGTCAATGACAACAGATCAAATTGATGATTTCATTGATTTCTTCTTTAGTATTGATTTTTGGCCGTCTGTTTATGATGAGAATTGCTTTTTTGAATCTGACATTTTTCTTTTGGATGTTTCCATTTGCTATGATTTCGATTGAAATTTTTTTTGAAATTTTTTGAAATTTTTTCAAGTGGCACGGATATCAAAACCCCACTTGGATATTTGAAAATGAATAAAACTAATATTTACATGATTTTACCCAGCAATAGCTCTCCTTTAATCCATCCAAATAACAATGCTAGTAAATTTATTGTCGAACTTCAAAATCAAATCTATTTAAATGGTAGTTGGGAAGTGTCCTTGTTGGATTTTACATTTGTATACAATCTCTTTCCGTTTTACAGCAAATCCAAGATTGAATATACCAAAATGGAATCAGTATCAAAAATTGTTAAAGTGAAGATGATTTAAGACAGCTATGAAATGGTCAATCAAACAAATACAAATGTGATAATATATGTTGAAGAAAGATTGCTATTTGTACTTTCAATGTTTGAAGCGACCATTTCAATTTTTATTTGAAACTTTAACTGATGCAAAACGTCTAGGATTTACTCTAGTGCGTAATACTTTTGATGAATCGGTGAAATTTGATCTTGATGCTCGTCTCAAAACTGATGCTCTTCCCAAAACTGATGCTCTATTCAAATTTCAACTCTTGTATAACAAAGCAGTTGAGCATGTCTATACATTTTAAGATTATTTAACAAAACATTGTGCAAATATTTTCGCTGTTGTTGAATTAGACAAATATTTTAAATTTCAAATGAATCCGACTGTTGACCAAATGAAATTTGACTCTTATTTGGTAAAAACATTAGGATTATCTAAAGAAACGTATATACAAAACTTAAAAGTTAACGAAGGAACATCGAAACCAAAAATAATTAAACTTCATCAACAAATGTTCATTTAAAATATTGTTGAATCCATATTTGTTGGTGATGTTAGTGTTCCTCTATTGAAATCAGTATAGATTGGAAAACATGAGCAGGATGAAGTCGTTCAAATATCAATTGAAAATCCTATGTATTTATCTGTTTCAACATCATGCATAAACAATATAGAAATTAATATACGTGATGATAGCAGAAAAGTGATAAAATTTCTAAAAGATTCAAAAACTCATTTGACTTTACATTTTCGCAAAGTGAATGACTTATCGTGATATTGTATCGCTTTATAGTGGTAGTCAAAATGGTGGAGAATTACCATATTTTATTTGTAAACAATATGGATCCGGATGGTTCCAAAAAATTGGAAGGTTTTAACTTCCCATACTTAAAAAGATTAGTTCTTTTGGCATGAAAACAGCAAATGATGTGATAATGAAAGATCAAAAAATTCTTCCAACATTGAAAAGACATGCAATAGATGAAATTGGGAAATTGATACCTGGTGTAGCAAAAAGTTCCAAACCAAATGAAACTAAAAAACCTTCACCACCACCACCAATACAAAAACTAACACCACAACAAATTCTGAATAAACGACGAAGATATAGTATAAACAAAAGATTGAAAGGTCGTGGAACAATATTTCAAAATAATAAAGATCCGGCAAAACTGAATTGTGTATTTTTGATCGTCCATCTCCACAAGTAGTAATTGAAAATGGAATATTTGAAGATGTATTTCTCATGAATTCAATTACTGATTCGAGAAATGATGTTGAATTTTTTATTAATGGTTCACAGACTGAATATTTAGATTTGAATGATATTCTATTATCAATTCAATTGAAAGTTAATTCAATACTCAAGTTTTCTTTTCGTCTCTCTTCCAACTGTTTTTCTGCTTTTCAACAATTTATTTTAAATCTTCTTGTAAATTTAAATCTCTCGCAAATTTCTTTCGTCGTAAATTTTTCCAACATCTCTCCTTGTTTGTGTTCAGTTTTTATACCTTGCCATCTGATAGCACTTATTGATAATGCATTCATTTTTCTTCACCTGTTCTATTGGGCACTTCTGTAATCTCTGACAGCTGTCGAGATATGAATTTTTTGACAATCCTATCTCTTAGATTCCCCATTTCCTTTATCTCGAATAGGTCATCGAGATAATAAGATAATTTAAACTGTGTTTTGCTTTTGTTGCGTTTGTACTTGTTAATAAGAATGACCTTCTTTTATTTAATTGTCTGCTTTTATTGATTTTCTTCTGTTTACTTCTCATTTTTCGATTTCTTTCTTTCACTCCAATTTCACTGAGTTCGAGAACAACACCCCATCCATGTATCATTATTTCCCCAATCATTTTACTCATTTAACAATTATTTTGGTTTTATTATTTGGTTATCCTCAACAACCCTATATTGTAAAACTAATATTACTAAATGAATTTTATAGTTATAATATTGCATTAAAGGTCAAATATCATATAAGGAATTAATTTATTCGTGCTGTTACGTAATCTAATTCAATTACTTGGTGATTACGGAGGCTCTACAATTAAAATAATAGTACAGTTGTTATTCAAATATAAATTTTAAAATGACAACGCCAAAAATGTACTTACATCGATGACTCTAGGAGATTGAATAAAAAAACAAGAGATTCTCTACTAAATGCTAGGAAACTCTTGGATATGAAGACTAATAGATATTATGGCAAATGCACTAAAGAAACTTAAAATGAATACAATAAATTGATATTATATCCCCATACATATTGTTAATTCACACTTCCCATCGACACTAACATGTTTAACACTTACAATTTCATTTTCTGAAGTGTTTTCAATAATGGAATGTAATGTATGACACCCAGTTTCATAGAATAACTTTACTTCTATTATCAAGAAAGTCAATAATTTGATATTATATAAAAACGTAACCTGAGTGTCGACACAGCACAGTAAAGATTCATTTTAACTTTTAATAGATGTAACAATTACACAAAACATCTGGTTATTCTGCAAATTCCTTTCTGGACAATATCGTGAGACATGATTCGCTCAGCATCGATTCAATATTATCGGTTTATCTTTATTATTTTGCTTACATTTTTTTCCAGGCTTAAATTTCACGAGTTTTGGTGTTTCGGTGTCGTAAAGGAATAAATACACTTTTTATAATTTCTTGTGTGGGTTCAGACACTCAGGCTCCTGATTTTCATTTTCTGAATCTTTTGGAAATAAACGGTTCATTATTTTTGTAGCAAATCCTTTAACTTTATGTTTAGTTGAATATTCAAAAAATTTATTATTTTCAGGATACATGCCGTGGTGTAGAAATGATAGTAAAGTCATCAATTCTTTATTTCGCCGTTTTTCAATTCGAGATTTCAAATTATTCAAGAATTCTGTCGCGAGCGGAGTTTTAATCAATTCTAATTCTTGAAATACATATAGTAATGTTCCGTCTCCAGTTAATAAATTAGAATTTTGTTTACTCAATTCCAAAACAGCCATTTTTGCGGGTTCTAAAATTGAAACAATTTCTTTTATAAATTCAATATTATCATTATAGTAATGATATTACATTAGAGGCCAAAGTAGTGGATATATGACCCACATGCACCCACCCCCTCTGATAAAGTGTCTTCCAATCTCTTATTTTATAGTAAAAAAACCTCAAATTTTTACACTTTTAACTCTTTTTTGACCTTTATTTTGAAAACAAATATCCTTATGTTTTCGGCTTTAAACCCTATAAACATAAAGAAAATAGGAGAAGAGATGGAAATTCACAAACTCCAGTTAGGGTTGCGTGCATGTGGGTCATATATCCACTACTTATAGCAAATCGCCAGGTTTTTTTCTTGATGTCTTGAAGAATAAAAAAAATGAAAAAGAATAAAACTGCTCTGAGAGGACAGTGGTATTTGTTTTTTTTTGTTTTTTTTTTTCACTGTCCTCTCAACAGTTTTTTTGATCCGGATCATTTTTTTTTTTTTTTATTTCAACCTCTTTCGTTTATCGAATCTCTTCCAATATACAAGCTGGCCAGACTCATACATCAGAATCAATTCGATAATAGCAGCACACCTTATTATTCGCTTCTCGCTCGAACACGATTTCATCGGCGTTTTAAGCGTGCTGCTCGAAAGTACAAATGAATTCGAAAGTGAATCCGAAAGAGGTCCGAAAACAACTGAGAAATAAATGTGCACATTATAGAATCGATCCGGGGGTGTTCGAAAGACTGGTGGCGATAATTACCGGTTCGCCACCACACCCGTTTCAATATTTTTTTTTTTCATATTTATGTTTAAAAATTAATTAATTAATAAAAAAATAAAAAAAAATAAATTAAATAAAATAAAATATAAATCTAAGATACCCACACCATTTTCAATATTATTTTCAAATTTTTAATATTATTTTATGTTGAAAAAAAACTAACCTCAGATGTGATTTGAACCACTAGCATTTGAACCACTGTGCCAGTCTAGCCCACTGCGCTATTAGACTTTGGATTTTTGTCATTTTTTAAATTTTTAATTAATAAAAAAATAAAATAAAATAAAATAAATAAAATAAAATATACAAGTACTTTATAAATATAAGATACCCACACTATTTTCAATATTATTTTCAAATTTTTAATATTATTTTATGTTGAAAAAGAACTAACCTCAGATGTGATTTGAACCACTAGCATTTGAACCACTATACCAGTCTAGCACACTGCGCTATCAGGTTTCAAATTTTTGTCATTTTTACAACTATAAATAATCGATTCAAGTTCTTTAACTCTTTCCCGTAATTGTTTCATTTTCTTTAACCTTATCTCAGCAACTTCTACAGCTTTCATGTATAAATGTCGATACTTTTCATTCTCTACCATCAACTCTTTGATATATTCTAATGGTTCTTCTTCTCTTCTTTTCATTCTCTTATATTTAACTTCATTCAATTCATTTCTCATTCTTTCAATTAAGTCAGTCATTTTATAAATATTTTTTTATTGGATATATTAATTTTAATATATAAAAATGAATAATATAAATCTCAAAATTCAAGAAAAAAATAAATTAAATCTTGATTATAATAAAGAATTTACTCATGAAATTAAAGAAAATGATATTTTAAAAATCTCGCCAACTTCAGGATCTATTGCAAACTTAAATCGTAGGGGTGATATAGTTTTTCAATCTCTTCAAACATCAAACCCAATAGATATTTGTAATGCCAAATTATATTATAAAATTGAATTAGAAATTGAAGCAAACAAAGATATAACCCTAGAAAATAATTTCTTTCCAAATTTATTCTCCAACATGAGATTAAAACTAGGATCATCAGAAATTGAAACTGTTTTGCATCCGGGAGTATATTCTACAATGTTAAATTTTATTTTGACTGGTTGTGATTATAAAAACGAATATGGTGAATTAACAGGTTGGATTCCTGATGTTAATAAAGGGGATTTAGATAAAGATGGTTTAGATATAAATTATGGTTACCATAAAAGAGCTGAACTTTATAAATCTAAAAAATTTGAAGGTTATTTTGAATTAAAACACTTATTTGGATTCCTTCAAAATTATAACCGTGTACTTCATAATGTTTTTATAGAATTCATCTGTAATAGACTAGAAGGTGATAAAAGATTGTTCTATGGAGCTGCAGATACAAAAGTTAAATTAAAATTATCAACACTTGAATTGCATATACCTGAATGGACATTAAATCCACATTCTGAAATCAAACTCCTTGAAAGATTAAATTCCAACAAGTCTATAAATGTAAATTATTTAAATAGAATCTGTAGTGAATTTAGTATGACAGAGGGTTCAACATATTCTATAAAGGTGGCAAATTTAGCATACCGACCAAGATATATCTTGATTGGATTCAAAGAAACAGATCCATCATTTCAAAAAAATAACAATTTGTTTATTCAAAAGATTGGAAATGATAATTTAAAAACAATCCAAATTCAATTAAATAGTTCTTATTATCCAATAAATAGAATGGAATTTAATATTGAAAATAATGAAAACATATTCCCATATCTAAATTATATTGAAACATGTTATGATTTCAAAGTTGAACCGCAATTAAGTTTAGAAGATTTCAAAAATTTATATTCTATATTTTGTATAAATGTTTCAGACCAAGATGATCGCCTAGCCATAAATAATGTTGATGTTACACTTCATGTAACAAAGGATTCTAATTTTAAAGCTAAAGTATATACATTAATATTAGAAGAAAAGAAAATAGAAATGAAATTATATGGTGGAAAGATTTCAATTATTGAAAATGTTAGGGGAGATTCTTGATATAATCCCTGATATTTTAACATTTTAAAATGTCTTTAAATAAACCCTATTGGAGATGCGAAACTTGTAATTGTCAAGTTACAAAACACCATAAAGCAAGTCATCTTAAAACTAAAAAACATACGAGAGTTGATATTACAGGAGGTGATCTACAATCTTCAAAAACAACATCTTCAATATTAAAACCTTTTACTACAGAAAAATATCCAGGTGAAAGACATTTATTTAAACACAATTATACTGGGCCAGGAACAAGATTAGATATTAGATTAGATGAAAATAATAATCCTAAACAAGGAGAAGAACCAATAAATAGAATCGATCAAGCAGCTTTAAAACATGATATTGCTTACAATTCAGAAGATCTTAGAGATAGACATGTTGCAGATGTGAATTTAATACATGATTTAAATAATATACAAAATCCATCAACCCAAGAAAAGATTCAAAGAGCTCTAGTTAAATTAGCAATGAAAGGTAAGATTTTCATAGGCTTAGGACACAGTCCGATCACCATGGGTGCAAGACTTCCTAGGAAAGCAAAAGATGTTGCTAATTAAAAGATTATCGAACAAGCAGAGATTGAAAGATCCCTCGAGAGTACAGCCAAGACTAGTTTACAAACCCCAACAGAATCAGAAATAAAATATGCCAACGAATTACACCATGAATTTAGAAAAAATAAAAAATATTTAAAAGTTCAAGTACATGAAAAAGATCAAACATGGTCTGCTGACTTAGTCTTTATGCCAACCAAATCATCAGACCCCGAAAAATATAAAATAATTTTAACTATTATAGATTTATATACAAGATTTGCTTTTGCAAGATGTTTAGAAAATAAAACAGGATATTCTATTACAGAAGCATTTGAAAATATATTTGAACAACATCAAAGAATTCCAAAATATTTATGGTGTGATAAAGGAACAGAATTTTATAACAAAGTTTTTACAAAGTTTTTAAATGAAAATGATATTAAATTATATTCAACAGAAAACGAAGGAAAAGCAGTCGTAGTTGAAAGATTAAATAGAACATTAAAAAATAAAATGTGGAAATATTTTACTGATATTGGAAAACAAAAATGGAACAATGAATTGTTACAAAAGATTGTAAATGAATATAATAATGATGTACATAGTTCTATAAAATTAACACCTTTAAATGCTTCCATGAAGCCTGAAACCATTAAAGTGGTAAATATTGAAAATGATGTTATTGAAAAACCAAAGTTTAAAATTGGTGACCGAGTAAGAATATTTAAATATAAAAATAAATTTGAAAAAGGATTCACAGCAAAATGGACAAATGAAATTTTTATTATAAATAAAATACATTATACAACTCCAATAACATATAGCATCATTGATTTAAATAATGAAAAAATATTAGGTAGATTTTATAATAATGAACTACAGAAAATAGATTTTTAAGTCGACAAGCCCTAAAACAAACTTTTCCATATTTCAGCTTCTTCTCTATCCAAATAAATATAATTATATTTTTCTTTCCAATGATTATCAACAAACATATCAAACATATTCTTATCAGGTTCAACATTTGAAAATAAATCATTATAAATCATATTCTTATCACGGCGATCTAATTTAAAAAATATAAAATAATTGGAATTATTTCTTATTGAATTTTTATCTAAAGCATAATAAGTTTGAGATATATAAATAACATTACAATTATTATGTCTTCCTCTTGTAAAGTAACTCTTTTGAATCTCTTGATTTTTCATGTTGACAACATCATCAAATATAACTAGATTCTTTTTATCTTTAGGAAGTAAATCACAATGTAAAACATCTTCAGGTTTATTAGAGAATAAAACTTGAATTGCCTCCTGCCCTTCTTCACAAATATAATCATTTTTATTACTAATATCTGATTCTAAAATATTTTCCTTATACCAATCAACCATATCACAAGGTTGAAAAACTTCTTCAGGACATCTATGTTGATTTTTAAAAATATCAATTATTGCTTTTTTAGTTAATTTATTTTCAAATCCACATTTCAAAAGTTGTAATTCTGGTTGATTTATGGTTGTAGAATAAAAGATTAAATTATTATAATCTAAAAAATCATCTTCAAGTAACATTCTCAAAACAAGTACATTCTTTCCACATCCAGAAGAACCAACAATTAATAATCTAAAATTATCAGGAAATACTTTATTATTAAATTTACTCTTATGTCTATTTAAAATTGGTTTCCAAATATCCATTTTGTTTATTATAAAATGACAACTGAAGAATCTTTGCAAGAATTAATAAATTCAAATAAAAATAAATCAGTAGTAATCTCTGGTAAAAAATATTTTATTGGAAAACATGTAAAAGAACAAGTTAAAGAAAAGCTAAAGGAAGGAGGGATTCTTCCTCTGGCGGCTTTAATACCTGCAATCATTGCCGGACTATCAGGTGCTGCTGGAATAGCTGGAGGAATTGCAACTACAGTTCAAAAAGCTAAAGAATCTCAAAAGACAGACCTAGAAAAAGAAAAACTACAAACTGAAATCGATTCAATGAAGAAGGTAGGGCAAGCTAAAGGGGGAGTGTCCGTTGGAAAGGGTCTCTATCTTAATCCATATGAGGGGAGTCGGCAAAAGTCTCAGGGCAAAGGTCTCTATCTTGATCCTTATAAAGGTAGAGGTTTAAATGATTTTTTAAAAATCAAATTTCTACATCTGAATCTTTATCTTCAAAAGATAAAGAAGATTTAAAAAAAATATGTAAATCTTTAAAGAATGGATGCCTTTTTAAAACTAAAAATGGTAAAGGATTATACTTGAAGCCCTTCGAACTATGATACCATTTTTGATACCATTAAAATGGTATATGAAGAAAGATTAGCACTTTTAAAAAAATTACAATCAGAACAAGATAAATATAATAAAAAGATACAACTCAACATGCTGAATCTATAATATTAAATGAGGTAATAACACAACAACAGGGGCCAACAATTAAAGCTATAAAAGAGTTGGAAGATTTCAATGAGCAAGCAAAATTTAAAGAGTTAGAAGATAAAAAACAAAAAATAAAAGAACTAGAGTGGCAGGATAGAGAAAAAGAATCCAGTGAAAACCATCCTGAAAGAAATCAAAGAAAACGCAGAAGAATTTCTAATGTGGAAGAAGAAGAAATGTTTTTAAAAACAAAACCTCTTAAAGTTGATCCTAAAATTAGAGATGATTTACCTCCTTCAATTAGACCCACATTTAATACTAATACTGAAGGATATCAAATAATAACAATTAATAAACAAAACTTTACTTTATATTCAAATTCAGAAAATAAATCACGTATTCATTCACAAAATGTTTATAATAATGAATATTTAGACTTTGAATTTACAGATGATTTTTATAGATTACTTTGTGGATATTCTTCAGATGATGTTGAAGAAATTAAAAAATATTTAAATTTAATAAGATTAATAAGAGCTAGTTCTAAAGCAAAATATATTCAAGATTTAAAGAATTATTTAAATAAAAATGAAAAGGGTTATGTTGTTACAGAGGGAGAGGGATTGGATCCCATCAATCTTTTTATTGAATTAAGAAAACTATTAGCTGCAAGGAAAGCAGGACATAATAATTTAGATTCTGATATTTAAAGATTTCTAAAGATTTGTTAAAACAAGGAATAATTTCAAAAGATAAATTTAATAAGTATACGAAGTTATAAATACGAAGTTTTAAAATACAAAATGACTCCTTCAATATTAGATTTTTTAAAAACATTTGGAATAAATGCAAAAACAAATTTTGATTTAAAAGATTATGCAAATTATTTAAATTTAAAAATTAAAATATTAATGAATGATGAATTATCAAGTCTGGAGAGTCCCTGAATATAATAATCAATTATCAAAATTCAAATGAAAAAGGATCTCATTGGGTTTGTATATATAAGAAATCTATCTACTTTGATTCTTTTGGGATTAAACCTACTAAAGAAGTTGAAGATTATCTCTTGAGGGGTTCTCCGATTGATTCCCCAAATGGTTATACTTTTAACTCTTTACAAGTTCAACCTTTGAATACTAAAATATGTGGTATTTTAAGTTTATATGTTTTGTATAGATTGAATACGGGAGAGGGAAAGGGGCATACGCAGGATTTTGAATCTATAATTCAAGAAATTTAT
This sequence comes from Schmidtea polychroa, assembly GCA_959609185.1. Taxonomy (NCBI): domain Eukaryota; kingdom Metazoa; phylum Platyhelminthes; order Tricladida; family Dugesiidae; genus Schmidtea; species Schmidtea polychroa. The sequence continues at coordinate 17,309 of CAUHTR010006043.1, forward strand.
AATGATCTAGAATCTCTACTATAAGGATTTTTACTATAAGGATTTTTACTATATGAATTTACTACTAAAGAAATGGAGCTTCACAACCCTCCGGAAGATAATTTAAAAAAATGGTAAACATAATGTCAGATAAATATTCAAGAACTTTATCTATAAATTCAAAAGAATCAGACTTTACTATAAACTTTCAAGATTCAATTAAATTAGATCAAAATTTAAATTATGAATTGGGGCTATTATGGTTTTGTTCTTATAATACTATTTTTAATATAACTAAAGATAATAATAAATTTACTATTCAAACTCGTGGTGGGCATAAACCAGAAATTATAACAATAGAACCTGGGGCATATGAGATAAAAGATTTAAATGATATACTTTCTAAAAAAAACAAATGAAGGTATTAAAATTAAAATGGATATACCAACTTCAAAATGTGTAATGACTTTGAAGAATATAAAAATTAGTTTTTTAGATAATTGTTTCTTTCACACAGTTTTAGGATTTAAACCTATGGATATAACAATAAAAGAAGATAAAATAATAACATCAGAAAATATTATAAAAATAATAAATACAAACACAATAAATATTCATTGTGATTGTATAACAGGTTCTTATAATAATGGTAAACAAACAAATGTTTTATATTCCTTTCCCTCAAACACAGTTCCTATGGGATATAAAATAGTTGAAAGAATGAATCCTCCAAATTATTTACCTTTATGTAGAAAATATATAATGGATATTAATTTTAAAATTCTTAATCAAGAAGGAGAATTGATTGATTTTAATGGAGAAGAGATTTCAATGTATTTACATTTGAAACAGGTTTGAAGATTCATTTTAAATTATTAATAAATGAGTTCTTATATTCCATGTAATAGAGGTGGTGGAACAATAAAAACAGGGTTTAATACAGAAGAAATATTAACTTTAACAGAAAATAAATATATTAATGAAAGAGGTGATTCAATGAAGGGTGATTTAATTTTAAATGGACACAAGATAAAAGAATTATCTTTTCCAACTGATGAAGCTGATGCAGTTAATAAGAAATATGTAGATGGTGTTAAAAAATATACTGATTTAACAACAAGAATTGAAAGTTCATTAACAACAAAAATTGATTCAATGAAATCAAAGCTTAATAATATCGAACAACGATTTAATGATAAATTTGACAAGTTACAAAGTCTGTTAACTGAACAAGTTGTAAAGTTAAATACTAGCATATTAAATTCTAAAGATAAACAAATTATGAATACTAAATTTAATACAATATATAATATAATAAATGAGATGATTACATCATTTAATAAAAGAATTTCAAATTTAGAGTCTCATGGAACACACATTAACACCACACATAGTATTAGAAAAAGAGCTGCTGAATTAGAACAGAATAAAACATTATTACCCCATACATATAAACATTTTATAGAACCAAGTTTAATAACAACAAACAGTAAAGAATGGGGTGTTTTTATGGTTGTAAAGATTATTGGTCCTTATTTCTTTTTGTTTGATGATGATAATGAAAGAATGAAATGGTTTGTGAAATGTGATTATAATAGTAAGCTTGAAAAGGGTGATGTTATAATGACTAGTTATGATTTACCACACGGAGATTGGTATGTTAATACTCATTCACATGGACTACATAAAGTTAAAAGTAAGAATATTATTTTTAAAAGCACACTTGTACAATATATAGATTTAATATTTTATGAAAAAAGGTTGATGTTGATGAAGTTCGTAAAGCATTGAGAGAATTGTATAAAGATATCCTCTCAACAAGAGTTTCTTTTGATATCCGAGTATTGGTACCAGATGGTGCTCAGAAGAATAAAGTCTTATTTTTTTAATTATTAAAATGGAAGAAGTAAGAGAAGAAAAAATTTACCCAGAATTGAGATCATCAGGATATTATTCTTCCAAGGCCTCGGCTCCCACAGAACTTGAAATTATGAGAGTAAAAGAATTTAAATCAGAAACCTTACATTTACAAGATTTATTAAAGCATTATAAAAAAATTAAAAATAGATGGAATAAAGGGAATACAGTTTTAAAAGTTATAGGTTATTCTTTAGGATTTGCATCTGCAATATTAACAGTTATTTTACCCATAACTTTACCAGTTGTTACTCTTGCACCTGTAATACTTGGAAGTATTTCTGTAGCTGATGGTTTCTTAACTGAAATAGTTTCATTATCTTATACTTCTAAAAAGAAAAGTTTATATAGAGAAGTTTGTTTATCAATAGAATTAGGAATCTCTAAATTATTTTTATTTCAATTAAAAGCTTTGGAAGATGGAATCCTGACAGACGAAGAAATAATGAAATCAAATCAAATAATACAAGATATAAAGAATGAGGTTATAAGATTAAAAAGGGAGGGCATGGTGGCTAATGTTATAAGTAATAAAAAAACATCTCGAGAAAAATGGTTAAAGAATTCTTACTTATAAAATGGATGTATTTTTAAAAAAAGTAGATCAAGTTGCTATAGTTGATACTTCTAAATTAAACATGTTTTTATTAAAAGAAAAAGCTTTAGAGTTTACTAAGATTTTAAGTGAGAATCCTAATTTTACTCAATCTCAAATTTGTAAAATGTTAGGTACTTCGGATTCTACTATGAGACAAACTATAATAAAAATCTTAATAAGAAATATTCTTGAGATCTGTATACTATTATTTTTCAATCGAAGAAATTCATTAATTAAATCATTAAATAATGTTTTAGATAAAATAACTTTTGAATCGTTATATACCATTTCCCAGAAAAAAGTAAATTTTTACCAATTAAAAGTAAATTTTTACCAATTAAAAGTAAATTTTTACCAATTAAAAGTAAATTTTTACCAATTAAAAGTAAATTTTTACCAATTAAAAGTAAATTTTTCCCAATTAAAAGTAAATTTTAAATTGCAACCATAAATAACATAAATTAATTTAAAATTTAAAAAAATAATTATTTTTATAGTATGTTTTTAAATTGAAAATGTGTTTTAATATTATGTTTAATATTAAAGTTTTTAAAACCATAATGGAAGAAGAAAATTTAACAGACAGACATGATTCATTTTTTGACTCTGCTAACACAGAAAATACAACCAGCAAAAAAAAATATTCGAGTATCTCTAACGATAGCCGTAAAGTCCTTATTAAAATGGTATGCGAACAAGGCTCGGATATTGGTGTTGCTGCAAAGTCGGTTGGTATTAAGTATAATACAGCTTGGAAAATCATATCAGAATATGAGCGAAGCGGCAAAGAAATTAAAAAACAAAAGTTAGGACGGGAAAAATCAGTTCTTACACCTCAAATAATTTGTAAAATTGAGGAAATAGTGGAAGAATATCCAGAGTTTACAATCTTGCAAATTCAAGCTAAGCTGAGAAATGATTTGGAGTCGGTCAACATTTCAAAAAGCTCTGTGGATCGATGTCTAAATCAGCTACAAATTACGATGAAAAAGGTTCATCGTGAGTTGGATCGAGTAAATGCTACAATTTCAATTGAAAAGCGTCGGGAATATGCAATTTGGTTCAACGAGGCATATGGTGTTGATCACAACAAAATTGTTTTCATTGATGAGTCGTCGTTCAATTTGCATTTAAAAAGAACCATGGCGAGATCAAAAGTTGGTAATAGGGCAAATATTGTAATTCCCACTGTGAGAGGTAGATCTGTGAGTATGCTTGCAAGTATGGGCATAAATGGTATGCATTACCACAAAGTAATTACTAATTCAACTGTAACAGGTAACATTTTCTCAATATACATTGAAGAATTGTGTAGTCAATTGAAAAATGTGAAAAAGATGGATAATATTTGCTTAATTCTTGACAACGCAAGAATTCATAAACCGTGTGATCTCGCAAGAATTGTGGCTTCTTTTGGATATACTTATCATTTTCTCTCACCATATTCCTACATGCTTAATCCGATTGAATCCGCTTTTTCGAAAATAAAAAGTATTGTGCGTGGAATGTTAAGGACAGAAAATGTTGGAAATCTATCTCAAATGATTACTAATGCATCAACACAAGTGACTTCTGATGATGCAGCAGGATTTTTTAGGCTAATGTCTAGAAATATAACAAATGCAGCTGCAGGTTTGCCTTACCATCACGTGTAAATAAAATTTAATGCTTACTTATGAACCTTGTAATAATATTTGTTTAATTATATTTACTTGTTATAATAAATAATTTTTGTTTAAATTACTATACTTTTAAATGGGAAAAATTTACTTTTAAATGGGAAAAATTTACTTTTAAATGGTAAAAATTTACTTTTCTCTGGGAAATGGTATAATATGATTTTATATTTTCATATATTATTTTTAAATCTTCATTAGTCAGGATTGGATTACTCATTTTTAAATCTAAAAAACAATAGATTCAGTCATGACTGAAAGTCACTGAAAGTCTACTTAACTGATTTTTATTATAATTAAATTCTTCATCAGTTAGATTTTTTATATATTCTTCTTCAACATTTAAAACATTTTTTCTCTATAGAGATTGAATTTTTAACTTGACAATATAAAGGTTTGTTATCAAGGTAATCGAATTGAGGAGGGATCTCTGCGTATATAATCTCAACTTTATAAATATCAAGATCAGTAATCTTTAAATTATAAACTTCATTTATTTTTTCAAGATTTCTTATTATAGGTATTAAATCATTTCCAATTGGGAGAGTTGTTTTTAAATCACTTAGAATAAATCTTTTATCATCATAATTTGATAGTGATATCTTGGCTGATTCTTGTTGATACATATTATGCTTCTCAGATTTAAGTTGATGAACCTCTTCTATTTTATCTTGATGGTTTTCTTTTAGTGCATCTTTATAATCTTGATGAGTGATATTCTTAGATACTGATTTTTGTATACCTTTACATTTGTTATCTTTAAAAGTTTTTGTGTTTGTTATTATTGGTCGTTCAAATGTATAATCCATTTCTTCCATTTCCTTAGTTATTGGATTTTTATACATGATTTTAATTGTTTGCTTTTCTGTTTTTGGTTTTTCTGTCTCTTCAAGAGAATATTGTTTAGCTCTAATAAATACTGCATCTAATATTATCTTATTTGGTTTTTCATCTTTGAAGGTGAATAATTCTCCAGATGAATTTATTAGTTTTGAAAGTATAGGATTTTCAGCTATTTCTTTTT
>CAUHTR010006045.1:0-22468 GCA_959609185.1 Schmidtea polychroa
AAGTTGTGGACAAATTAGTGAATGTGAAAATCATAAAAACAGATGACATGTTAAGATGTGCAAATGATAGTAAATTAGAGACAATAGGAAAAATATATATTGATGTTAGAATTGGTAATATGAAAAGAAAAATAACATTTATAATAGTTAAAAATATTGTTCCAGATATAATAGGCGGTGTGGAATTGCAGAAAGAGTTTGGAATTGAATTAAACTACATCAAGCAAAATGAAGAAGGATATAATGAATTTGTGTGTGAAATAGAAGCTAGATTTGGGGAAAAGATTACAGATAACGAGAGATGTCAAAAAGCAATAGAAATTCTAAGATTAAACGAAAATAAAAGACTGTTAGAGATTGTTAAAAACAATAAAAGTGTTTTTATGGCTAATAACTGGGATATCGGATGTACTGATTTAATTGCACATAAAATCATCACAAAAGAAGGGCCAATTATGATAAAACCCAGAAGACAACCCATCAATTTAGAGGAGAAAATAAATGCTGCTATAAAAAATTTAGAAAATAATGATATCATAAGAAGATATAATTCACCTTGGAATACGCCGTTAGTATGCGTGTGGAAAAAAGACAAAAAAGATATCAGACTTTGTTTAGATTTTAGACAGCTTAATAAGATTACTGAAAGACAGGCTTTTCCTATGCCGAATGTAGAAGAAATTCTAGATACATTACATGGATCTAAGTACTTTAGTTCTATAGACCTTGGGAACGCTTATTATCAAGTGAAATTGGACATAGAATCGCAAGAAAAGACAGCATTTTCTACTAAAGAAGGGCAATTTTGTTTTAATAGAATGCCTTTTGGCATTGCGGCGGCACCGGGTACATTCCAAGAATTAATGACAAAAATATTGAAAGATCTATGGAAAGAAGGAGTTATGGTGTATTTAGACGATATTTTAATTTTTACAAGAACAATTGAAGAACATTACAATGTGTTTGGAAAAGTTCTAGAGAAAATACGGGAAGCTAAATTGAGAATCAACCCAGAAAAATGTCAGTTATTAAAGAGCGAAGTAAAGTTTTTAGGGCACATTATTAACAGTCAGGGAATTCGGACAGATCAAAGTAAAATTGAGGCTATTAAATCATTTCAGAGGCCTAGGTGTATAAAGAATTTGAGAAGCTTTTTAGGTATATGTAACTATTATCGGAGATTTATTAAGGAATATGCAACAAAATCAAGAGCGCTAGAAAGCATATGTGGAAGCAATAGTGAAAAAATAATCTGGACTGAGGAATGTGAGAAAGCTTTCGAAGAAATGAAAATGGCGTTGACTACAGCACCAATTCTCGTATTTCCAGATTTCAAGAAAGAATTCATATTAGATACAGACGCAAGCTTTGATACAATTGGAGCTGTATTATCACAAAGAGATGAAATGGGGTATGAACACGTTATTGCATATGGATCCCATGCAATGAGTAGCCATGAAAGAGGATATTGTATAACACGAAAAGAGCTTTTGGCTATATATTATTTCTGTCGCCATTTCAACCATTATTTATACGGTAAACGGTTTGTTTTGCGCACTGATCATAAAGCAATAACTTTTATGTTGACGACAAAGAAGCCTATAACAGCACAGTTCCAAACGTGGATAAATTACTCGAGCAGTTTAGACATAAAAATGGAGTTCAGAAAAGGTACGGCGCATACGAATGCAGATATGCTGTCTAGAAATACATGCGGCAAATGTGTACAATGTTTGATGGACCATGATAACCCCAAATCAGGGCGATTAAAAACTAGATTGTTAACATTGATGACCGAAAATAATGGAAATGAATGGCAAAGAGATAATGCAGAAATACAAGATATAAAAGATCAAATAAATGAAAGGAAAAATAATAAATATATGTTAAAAGGAAATATTATCTATACCAATCAAAACAAAATATGGATACCAGAAACAAAAAGACGAGAAATGATTAAGGAAACACATTTATTATTATGCCACGCAGGAGTAGAAAAAGTTATGAAATATATTAGGAACAATTTTGATATGGAAGATTTGCTAAATGAAGTAAAAGAGACTATTTCAATATGTGAAGCATGCCAGAAAAACAAAGTTTTAACTACAAAGTCAAAAGAAAAAACCCAAGTAATTCAAGCTTCAGAACCTATGGAGAAAATATACATGGATATTTGCGGTCCATTAAGAGAAACCTTCAGAGGAGAAAAATATATTTGTGCAATAATCGATCATTACAGTAAATACATATCTCTAACTCTTATTAAAAAGCAAGATGAAAATACAATAAAGGCAGTTTTGTTAAATAATTGGATATTGAAATTTGGAGCCCCTAAGGAACTACCTGTTGATTGAGGAAAGAATTTCGAAGCAAATAGCATTGAAGAACTAGCAAAGGCAGCAGGAATTGAGTTGATATTTTCGAGTCCGTATCATCATAATACTAATGGTGTAATTGAAAGTCAATTTCGTACTATAAGAGACTATATTAACGCGTCACTCACAGAAGGAGTTAAAAAAGCTGGGCAGAATTAATACCTGATATAGAATACGTTTTAAATGCGACAGCTCAAAAACTACTGGAGTGAGTCCAGCAGAAATTATATTTGGAAGAAAGATTAATAGATTGCAATGGCATAGTAATAATGAAGTGTATAGAAATGAAATCATGCGGAAACTAGAGGCTAAAAGACAGCAAGCGAAAGAAATTGGCACAACTAGGAACTTAGAAGTGGGGGACAAAGTATTGGTGAAACAAGAAATTAGAAACAAAGATCACGAGAGATATGAAGGACCATACACAGTAATAAAACGAAATCATGAAAGAAGTTACTTATTAACAGACGAAAACGGGAGGAAAATAACGAGAAATATAGAAAAGTTAAAGCATTTTAAAGAAGGGGGGATGTAAGGAGTTAGTAAATCTCTATATAAAATTATTATGGTTAAATGGTAGAAGTGAGATCAGTTAGTAGAAATAATTATTTCTGGTAAATTTTTATATTTAAATTCTATATTAAATTATATCATATTATATTAAATTATATTAAATTAAATCAATTAAATGTATGACCGGTAATTACATTAATATTGATAATTATCACGCCTCGGTGTTTAAATACTCTAGAAAACTGCACAATTTTGAAGTTGTTATAAAAATAAATGCTTGAAGAAGACTTGAATTTAATTGCGTCTAACACAAATAATATTTTTAAAATCAACATTAATATCAAAAGAAAATTTGCTAAAAGCATCTTTTTTAGTGGCGTTGAGAGTCGCCCGTGCTAAAAAACCACATACGATTGCCGAAGATTTAATTTTACCATCTGCAATTGATATGTGTAAAACTGTTCTGGATGACAAATCTGCTGCAAAATTGAAACAAATTCCTTTATCTGATAACAGGATCGGGCGAAGAATTGAAGAAATATCAAATGATATAAAAATACAGTTAACCGAAAGACTTAAAATGGGATATTTTTCGATCCAGTTGGATGAAATTACAGATGTTGCTAATCAGTCACAATTACTGGCTTATGTGCGATATTGTTGGGAAGGTGAAATATTAGAAGATTTTTTGTTTTGTCAACCAATGCATTGCAGAACTACTGGAGAGGAAGTTTTTAATGTGATTGATAAATTTTTGTCACAGTCACAACTTTTGTGGAAGGACTGCATTGGCATATGCACTAATGGTGCAGCATCAATGACTGGGAAGCATATGGGTGTTGTGAGTCGTGCAAAAAGACAAGCACCAAATATTACAATTACACATTGCATGATTCATCGTGAATCATTGGCAGCAAAGAATATGCAAGAATCATTAGCTCAAGTGCTATCTTCTTGTGTCAAAGTGGTAAACCTAATTAAAACAAAACCTTTGTACACTCGTACTTTTGCAAATCTCTGTGATGAGCTTGGTGCTGAGCATTCTAACCTTTTACGCCATACAGAAGTGCGTTGGCTATCGCGAGGTAAAATAATACAACGTGTATATGAGCTTCGAAACGAATTGTTAATTTTTTTGACTGAGTATGATTCAAGCTTTACTCTTGCTTGATAAGATTTGGCTTGGCAAACTTGCTTATTTAGCAGATATATTTAATTTATTAAATATGTTTAAACTACGATCACTGTCCTCTTTTTGGTTGTGTGTTGCCTCGGAGTATCCGATATTATCAATATGGCTGTCAAAGTTTTGCTGCCATTTTCAACGACATATTTGTGTGAAATTGGTTTTTCAACCCCGTCAAATTTAAGTTGAGGATGAAGCCTTCTTACAACCACTACAGTTAGGTATTGCTAGGAACCGAATATAACCTACCGCGCGTAGCAATACATCTCCCCGCAGTGGATCCTAGCAGCAAAGTCTATCCGAATCTAAGGGAAATTTTTGCAAAATAACTTTTAAATATTTAATCAACAAGTTAATTTTTTTGACTAAGTTAAACAACAGTCGTTCGAAAATGGGAACTTAAAGTTAATTTTTAACATTTTTATTTACTAAATTTTAATTTATCAACTCTTAACTTATTAAACCTGAATTTAGTAGTACTTAAACTATATACAGTCTTACCCCGGTTAACGTTGTTAAACGGTTCCAGAAAAACGCGATGTTAACCGAAACAACGTTATACGAAGCAATTATAATTAAGAAAAAAATTCGCAATTAAATAGATTTAAAAGATTAAGAGAATTAAAAAAAAACGTTACAGCGAAGCCACGCAACGTTACAGTGGGGTATGACTATAATGGTGGACCGACGTTATCCGGGGTATGACTGTATATGAACTTAGTTTAATTTAGTGACTTTGAATTGTCAATTTTTAAATTGCTAATTCTCAAATGAATCTCTTTAAGTTAAGTTGAAAAGTAAAAATATGGAAACCATTTTGTAACTTAAACCCATCTTAACTGCAAAATCATTGTCTGTTGGCTGGATGCATAATGCACTTGCGGTTAGAATTTAAAAGTACGTTTAAACGCCCTTGGTTAATATGAACCCAAATGGGTGAACGAAGGTCCGTTAGGAAATCATTTAATATTTCTCTTGTCATCACAGGCATGCCTAATACGAGACGAATAAACAAACGTCATCTGAATCAAACCCCAGAGCAACCCAGAAGGAGGCTGAAGGATCGAAATGATGAGCTCACCCGGTTAAGGTCTCGGTGGATCTGGTATCGCATCCACGATTGGACCTATCAGAATGTGGTTCCAATAACTCCAAAGGTAGAGCCTTTCATCAACTACATGGCACTGGCCCTGATGGATGCTTTCTGTAATGTCAAGGCAGCCTTAGATAGGCTGCAGAAGCTTGAAAATGAAACCCTGGCCGGCGAATTGGAGGATGTGGATGGATACGCCAGGTTACAGTGTTATCCTGAGCGAACTGCTGCCACCCGACGCAGCGTGGAGCGCCCGAGGAGCCGACAGTAGAACAGACGGGTAGCCGAGCCGGATGTTCCTCGGAAACGCGGGCGTCCCCGAAAGAATCGCACTTGCTGACAGCCACTTCTGGACTCTCGCTAATTGCAACCAGCGTAATAAAACCTGTCCTCGCGTAACATATTTAAGTGGGTTGGACAATGCCCTCATTCAATGGATTTGATTGGTAGTTTTGTGATCTCATCTGTGTGTTTTAATTTGACTATCATTTATATGTTCGTGTAGCTGTTTTTCAATTTAATTGACTTATAATATAATTTATTCCTTACGTGTTAACCAGTTTCAACCATTACCTTTCGGGAATTGTATCGGTTTGCGTATGCTTGAACTTGAGAATTGATAGCGCAATAGTGCATAGTCACGGGAGGTGATAATTATAAAGACAGCGTGTGATTGATTGGCTAATTTGTAAACGAGCATGACTTTAATTTATATCTTGTTTCAGTGTTAAAGCTTTTGGAGAACATGCGCCAGGACCGTGAAAGGGTGCAGCAACAGGTGGAAGTACATCGGGCTAAACTGATAAGACTCAAAGAGCGCTGTCCGGAACTGGAAAGTACATGGTTTCCGCAAGAAGAAATGTAAAAGCGCCTGAAACTGATTTCGCAGCCAGAGCGCTCAAGATCAACTGGAAATGCGGGCTCTCCGTCTGAGGGTCAGAGAACTTGAGACTCGAACACATCAACAAGCAATCGATAGGGACATAATCACTAAGATTCGGCTTCTGTCGGAACTGATCGACAAGCCCATTGTACTCACATTTCCTACTACACCTCGCCAGAAGATACGGCCTGGTAAGGCAGCCCGAGCCAGGATACGCCAGGCCAACTTAGTCCAAGGGTTAACTGCTCCAGCAATTCCGACAATGGCCCAGGAGGATCAAATAAGGCACATTAACTTAGTAGGATCTCATGTATGATTAAAAGTTGAATAAAGACTTATTGTTAGGCTGAATCGTATGTTGAGTAATCTGTAATAAACCTTGCTCGATCGGTAACACAAACAAGGAGTGAAGGGACCTAAGAAATCGGACACAGGCCTTCTATCGGCATTCCGTGGACCCATGTGAGTACTAGACAATTATAGTATGCTAAACATGCTTACTTTTCGCTAGAACTCAAACCCGTGGTACAGTACCAACTTTGATTGCTCAACGGGTGCCAAATGGTCAACAGTATAATTGTATTCAGGGTTACGCTGGAAACAGCACGACGAGGAAAAATGTTGATTACCTGTAACTCACCAATATTTTAATTTGAACTTTTAAATAGAAAATTAAAAAAATCTTAATTTAGAATTTTTTTTAAATAAAAAATGTGTTCGTTTTAACTGGTTTTCGTCGTAAAGCAGGAAAATCCTATGTTAAAATAACTTGAACAAAACCAAGATTTTTTTTGTTCGCTATAAGCAGGAGTTCGTAGTAACCGAGTTCGACTGTATATTACTTTTATACTACATTTCAATTATAATTTATTTTTAATTATATTTTTAAACTTAAAACATTTTAAATTTAGTATTAACATTTTTAATCTCACAAACCATAAGGAAAGAAAAAGAAATAAATAATATGTAATTAATAAAAACAAGAATCTTAATTCTGGGCGAAGCCTGGTATTAAAGCTAGTTAAAAGATAAATATGAAAACAATCAGAAAAAGACATTGTAATGTAAAGAAATATTTTTATAAAATCAAATCCTATACAAATTGAAATAACAATTTCTTATGGTTTCTTCAAACATGGGATTTCTAGAAAAAGATTAAATTTTATCTATTTGGGATTTTTATCAAATTACTTTTTATTTGTTCACTCGGATAGAGTCTTTCTACTTGATAATTCAGCGATAAAATTGGCTGCGGGAATCTACTGATTGGCTGGAATGTGTAATCCGACAAGTTTATTACAATCGTATGACTTATTGGAACCGAATTTTCAGCTCTTGACTTTCTTATTGAATCTTTTCTATTTCTTGAAATAGATTTTGCACTTCTTCTTTCCATTTTTTAAAAATGATTTAATTTCAATATTCTGTTATTTATACTCATTATTGATGTAATTATTTCAATAATTGCGGAAATTATTTTGTAAAAGAAAACTGAAAGGCGGAAGTAAATAATAAGTTTACGGTTCCAAGAGTGTTCTCAGCTATTTATGGAAACAAAAATCCGATGATATTGTTTAGGTTAGGTTAATGAGTGAAAATTTCAAGTACAAATACATTAAAATTCGATATAACTTATTACAATTTGAAAAAAAGAATTTAAGTGCAAAAATTGATTTAAATATGAAAATCAATATTTTCAGGAGGGGTATTAATAGAACACAAATGAAAAATAAACAACAAATATAATAATTTCTAATCGACTGAGGCCTTCAGTAAGCATAATTATATAAACACAAATTAATTAATTCCTTTGATGAAAACAACTAACAATAAAATTTTAGTGTCAAAACGCTTATTATGGATTTTTTGTCTTTTCCCATTATTTTTAAAAAAAGATGATTTAATTTCTTTTATTGAATCAAACCAAGTACCAACGCAAGTAGAAGGAAGTGCGCTCCATGAGTCATCGTTTTTTGTCATTTTTCGCACTACCCCCCTAGAAAAAAATTTGTTTTAATTTTGTGATGACTCACCAAGGTCATTGAAACAAAGACCGTGACTCATAATTTTTAAAACAAAGACCGTGACTCATCCTTTTTTAAACAAATACAATGACTCACAGATGAATCATCATTTTAAGAACAAAGACATCTTTTTAAACAAAAACAATGACTTCTTTTTTGGCAAACCAATAGATATTGTGTCCGACAAGATAATAGTGGTATGTCGCTACAGAATATTAATAATTATAATAATAATATTACTTTGGAAAATAATAATAACTTTGTTTTAACTTTGTTTTGTTGAGTTGATAAAATAACTAGTTAATCCAATACGGAGAACCCTTTACAATCCCAGGTTTCTTTACTGAAATTTCTTAGTCCCGGGATTTCCATGCTGGTTTCTTGAACAGAAACTGTTCATTGACAAAAATGGTGGGAACCCCGTTATCACATTACGGATTGATACTTCTGCCTCGACTATTTCGCCGATATTCTTGTTCATCCAAATCCAGTGTCTTATGAAGATTGTGAATGTGTATCCAGTATCGCTGAGATATCAGAAGAATATCCGGAAAGTGTTTAAGGAAGTGGTACAAGATTTTCTTGGCAACGAGATGTCTCCGCATTATGTGAAATTTGTGCAGAAGCTTTTAAAATAGTATCATGCCCTTGGTTGCACAATGTCTCTAATGATTCACTTTCTTGACTCTCACTTGTACTTTTTTTCCGATGAATATGGGTGCAGCTTCATGATGAAAATGGCGAGAGATTCCACCAGGACATCAAAACTTTCGAAAAAAGATATAAATGTCGATGGGATGCCTCAATATTTGTGAACCATTGCTGGTGTTTTCAAAGGGATTTACCTGAGTAAACATACAAGAAAAAGCTTAAAATGGAGATGCTCTATCATGGGGGGGTTGGTTGGGGATAGGGTGGTGGATTGTGCTAGAGAGCGGGGTTCACGTTCCTCAATCTGGAAACACATTCATTTAGGAATATAGCTGAGAGCTCTCAACATTCACATAAAAAATATGACAGGAAATAATAAAAATAAAAACAACAATTGAATTCTATATAAAAACTAGAGTTAATAATTAAAAATGACCACTAAATTCGTGATCAGCACCATAGATTTAGTGGGTTTATACGAAAATTTCTTTTGTTATAAAATCTTTGTCGAGCAGTGTAATTTGTAATAAAATCATGCCAACACACCATAAATTTTTTATCAAATGCAACGTAGGGTTTCTCAGTGCAGTCGCAAGGAATGACATCAAAGTAAGTAAGTATGGTCATATATTATAACGTTATTGATTTTTCCTCCTTATTTTTCTCGTCAAAATTACTTTTCTGTCTTTCTATAGTAAATGCCCATAATTTATGCCAGTGTCCTAAATATTTGTCCTTATTTCAAGTGTTTTTTCTATATAAATTTATTATGTCTAATTCTATTCCTTTAGTTATGGTTAAATATATAGTAATTTATGCTCTTTAGTGTATCATTACAATATCATATCATTCACGTAGACTGCATACTTTAATGGGACCCACATTTTCTTTTAGACTATTAAATTAAAATGTGGTGTCATATTTAACATGATTTTTCTGCACATCTTTTTTTCAATTGTTTACAAATACATTAATGGATAAAAAGATAAAAAAAATTTATCTGAAAGAATATTTTGTTTATGAAGTTAATAATACTTTCACAAATATATATTATCTTTATTAATAAGTTAATTATAAATAAAAATTTATATTTTCTGCAACTTGGATAATGCTGAATTGGCACTAATCAAGACTCTCATGAATATACCAAGAACGTACCCAACATATTGTAGCATTAAAAAATGTAAATAAACTAAGAATCCTATCATGGTCAATGTGTTGCACAGAAGAACTACAACCATTACCAATGTTTCATGCAAATCGAGTAACATTCGTACAAAGGTTGAGATATCCTTCACTAAGTCCATTATTGTTTGTAGAAACGATTTTATTGTCACATAAATATCCACAAGACTTTGCTTGACCATATTCACCTCACTTATGGTAAACCGAAGATTAGAGATGCCAAGGAGCATTTGGGTAAACATTGGCGCAATATCGCTTGACGCACAATTTATCACAAGAAGAAGTTGGTTAATCTGAACTCTTGTCAAATGTGCTATAACATCTGGATCCATTTTCAATATGTTAATGGTTTTATCAACTGTTGGAAATAAAATCGTTTTACTGATAAATTGAATTACTGCATAAATGGTCCAAGAAATAACGAAAATGATACCCATGATCAATTGAATGAATATGTGTTTTATGACAATAAAAAAGAACTGAATAAATTTAGAAAGAATCCAAAAGAATTTAACAGACAATTTATAAAAGTGAAGACGATCAAAAGAAAACTTCGGAAAAGATAACGATGAAAATTTAATATTTTCCACGTAGGAAATGCAAATTTCCAAATAACGATTGGAAATGAATTTGTCAAGAAATTTCAAAACTAAAACCACAGTTATTGCGGTGACGGCCATCACCTGGACTATTAATTCTGTCCCATAAATTGACACGTATTTTAATATTCTCAAAACGACTTTCACCCAAAATTTCAAAATCCAATTCTTATATTTACCAAAATCGACTTTGACATCAATAGGTTTTTTCGTTTTCTGTAGTTTGGTAGACTTTTTCAAATTAGTTTTCGGCGTGGTGACGGAAACTTTTGCCAACCTCATTTGTAATTCATTGGCTTGTGGAACTCTCTGAAAAATGTTTTTATAGAGATTATCTGATTTAGGAATGTTCGGGGGGTCTTGCCACAATATATCGCTTTCATCACTGGGCATTTTTGGGACATTGACACTCCGATTCTGTTTAGGGTGGAAAATGTTTTTTAACTTATATTTAGTTTCTTCAGTCAACTTTATACAGTTGAAATTTTCATCGTAGTTGGGGTCAAACATTTTTATTAAAAAATAATAAATTATAAATGAAATCGATTATTTAAATGAATTTATCTAAGTCTCTCTATATTCAAAAAGTCAACAAATGAGGGCAATAAACCAAGCAATATTCATTAAAATGGCATTAACTACAGTGGATACTGATTAACAACACTAAATCATAAAAAGAAAATGCCAATAAAGGAAGCTACACGTACAAACTAAATATAATAAACGATTACTTCACACGGTAAATTAGGACAATAACTGGGTAACATAGTAAATCATTAAGTTAGAATATGATTTAGGGGGCTAAATAATCGATGAGTGAAAACACAAACACGAAATATATATGTAACACATGTATTCTAACTTTTAAAAGGTGGACACTTCAATACCTTCTTTGTCAGTGTTGGGCTACAACTGATTTTGAACTCCAAATGGTTGAATCGTGACTAAGAGAAGTCGAAATATAACACGCAGGCATAACATCAAGTATATATATATATATATAGTTATTGTCCTAATTTACCGTGTGAAGTAATCGTTTATTATATGTATATAATATGTATATAATATGGCTAAAAATGTAAAATTTCCAAATGATTACAAAGGAAGGGCAAAATTTTTAAAAGTAAAGAATCATTATATTAAACAAGGGGAAAATCGATTGCTGAGGAGGTTACTTCGGGAATCGCACTAATCGAATGAGCGAATTGACCGAGACCCTATAATTATCTACAAAACCTGTAATAATGTGATATTAAAAGGTGTTCATATTTAATTCCAGTATTAAAGTATTAGAGTATATGCGAACCGATCGACTTGTAGAAGTGCTCCGTAACCGAGTGGAGGTGCTGAAGGAACAAGTGAGGAAGATTTGTCCCATTAAAAGAAACTCTGGGGTAAAAACTATAGGATTATAAACTAATTTCAAATTATAATCTGATTTGGCTGAATTCACTTTTCTCAATTTATTTTTCAATTCATTCTTGTGGTTTACAGTTTCCAATATATTATCTTCCTTAATAGGATCTGTAATCCTTGCTCACTTAGTTTGTCATCTCTGGAATTTTCCAATGATTTATGGGTTTTCCTTGAATAATTAATTAGTTTTTTAGTAACTGATTTAAAAGTTACAAAGTTAGTTAATACTTTTCAAAATTTTCCTTTGACAACGGTTGCCACCTCCTTTCATCGAATATATTGATTTTTACATTTTGAATATTTACTGCAATTAGTTTATATTTATTTCCAACCATTTCCAAGTTTTCACTTTTATTTTACAACCATTTGTATATTCTGAACAGGTTTGAAAAATGTAAAATCTTCAAGTATAGGAAAGTTGTCAGGTATAATATAGAAATATAAGCAAGAAGAGAATCTCTGTTGCACGAAACAGTCTTTGAGCGTATGTGTGAAATATATATATATATTGGTTAGAAATAAAAACAATTGCTGATATAATCTCATACTTTAATCAAACAATATTTGACGTAAGGTCCATGCATTGTTGGTGACATAAATGAAATCCATCTTACTAGACAATATTAGAGAAGTTTCTAAACAAAACTGGTTTTTGGAATAAGCAAACATGAAGGTAAATATATATTTCTTTCTAATTGCTGTAAGAGATTCAGAGACCTTGTTTGAAGTTATTTTACTTATTACGCATCTAAAAATTTTTTATCATCATTCCTTGAGAACTTATTCTAGAAAATCAAAACTTTCAAACTTTTCATATAAATCATTGGTTACATTTTGCGGACAGATTATATTGAAATGTTTTGGAGCTCTTTAAACTTAACCCCCGGAGCGTATTATTCCTATTGTGTCAGCTAGTAATTCATGGGGTGGGTATTTTTACTGTTCTCTCCATCTGTTAGTAAACACCGGGTATGGAATTTTCACTTGGAAAAAACTAATGTTTTTGAAATCTTTAATTTATTTTTGTACTTAATGAAAATATAACGAAATTATTGTTTGTCCCATAAAATAGATTAATGCGACCCATCGATTATGTGTTAAGAAAAAAATGATTGCACCAAAATTTATTCAAGTTTCCAAATGAGATTTAATAAGAGAACATTTCTCCATAATCTTTGTAACGCTATTAAAATAATTCAATAAATAAATTATTTTACTTTTTCAAAGTGATCAAAGTAGGTGACCAAACCATTAAAGTACCCCTTATAAATATACCTGAAGTTGAGTTACAAAATAGTTAAACATCAACAAGTTTCCATATTAAATAAACTTACCAAGGATAGTTTCAAAATAATGGTTAGGAATTGATCAATTCATTTTTATTGCACAAAAGAATTAAATTGAAAAAAAAAATTATTTGACTTGTCAAGTAAAATTTATAACTTTTTCATAAAAAATACAAATTCCGTTCAAAAGAATTCAACAAAATTTATTAATGACAAAATATATTATGCTTAGTTCAACACATTTATTAGGAGAACTTAACGAAAATCTTCCGCCGAAAACATTCCTCTTGCTCTTTTAAGAATAGAATCTTTACTTGGATCATATGGATGATCCCTACTCGGTATTTCCAATACAGCGGGCACTGCTAATGTATGCTTATCCAAGATGTGCCGAATCTGTTCAGCGATATTTTGTACAATCAGAATTATAGCAATGTCAGTGCGCTTGACAAAGTTATGAAACGCGTTTTCAATATCAGCTAACGGTGTGTCCTTTTCAACGACTAAAAAATTTGGTTTCCTCTCATTATTGAGCTCACCAACACCACCAAGAAGAAATCCTGTGCATGTATCTTCATCTCCAATAACCGCAATTAATTTACCCTTTGCTAATGTCACTAAAGTTAGTTATAATAGAATAAATTATACTTTAAAAGATGTGGAAATCATCAATTTATATTTATCATAGACATTCTGATAATCTTTCTCAAATGGAAACCTTCAAAATCGTTCTTAAGTTTAATTTTTATATTTTTGTGTATATATTTTACAAATTGTTCTATCTGTAAAGTTGAGGATACCTAATTAATTATTAATGAATAAAATGATCAGCGGTAAATGTAGAATTGTAGCATGGGTTGTTCAAGTGAAAAACGAAAATGGGAAAAAATAACAAAAAAATCAATAAAATAAAATAATAAATTACTGACAAGTTCATCCTTAATTAATACACCATAAAAAGGAAAACAAATTCGAGAAAAAGAAAAGAAAAAAGATGGGGTCTTGTAAAATGTAAATATCTCGACAGCTGTCCGAGATAATAAGAGCTGGAGATGAATAAAAAATTTAATTGAATATCAGTAAGTGCAGATTATAAAAGGAAACGCAACCTTGATAGAAAGACAGAATTTGAAAAAGAGACATAAGTTGAAAATAAGTAAAGAAAACAGAATTGAAAAGAAACCCAAGGTGAATTATCTAAGAAAATATTACAACAAATTCAAGTTAAACCTAAGAAAGAAACTAGATCGAAAACAGAAACAGTAGTCAAGTGGTTGTGAAGACCAATTTGTATTGTCAACGTCCTATACCTCCCGAAGATAAGCTCTCAATCCATTATCGCAATATTGAATGATTTGCGTTGCTATAAATTGTTAATCAATAAAAGTTTATATTGCCAGAAATCTGTTATTTATGTTAAACAAGGCACGCTTTGGAGTCAAATCAATAGTTGTTAACTTTATATTCCACCGGCAACCCCAACAGATCTAATAATGTTAGTATAATCAAAGGTTTTTCTGAAATTATTTTTCGTTTTCATTTATTAAATGCTTATTTTACTACGACATTATGTTTGTCGTGAAAATCTTTTCTCTTCTTAAAATATTCTGCAATAGTAAATAGAATAAAAACACTGAAGTAAGGCAAATTTGGTTAATATTATTAGTGCCATAGCAGAAAGATGAAACTGCTTACTGATATTTTTAATGATAAACATTAGAGAAAAGAAAATTTACGCGATTATGTTAATAACGAGACGATACATATTGATACCTAAATAAACGCAACGTAAAATAACTGTTAACATGCTAATAAATTATTGAATAACATAGTAACAATTCCTATTGTATTCTTAGGAGACTAACAAAATTATTATACAAAAATGTGCATTGATAATATTCAGTGTAGTTAAAAAGCTGATTAAAAAATTATAATCAAGGATATAAAGAAGGATGAGTTAAAAAATATTTTAGAAGCATAGTAAAAAAATTAATCAAAATTTTTGTAAATTTCTTAGACTCAATTTAAGATGTTAGATACCCTCTCTGCAAAATATAGACAAAAATATTGTCAAAGCGATCCAAATTTCTCAATCTAGTTTGAAGAAGTTCAAAATTTTATATTACTTCAGGCTGTAGCGAATTTAAAGTGAATCAAGAATTCGACGTAGAAGCAACGGGTTAAAATTGTAATATTTTTACTACATGCAGCCTCATTTTAAAAGTGAATTTCATATTTTAGAAAACCTGTGATTAGTTTTTATAAATTTAGTTTTACGCGAAAAAGATAAACTTGAATCATTGTGGCATTACTTAACCAGTTGAACGCATTCTAATGCAAAGATATTCGTACTATCTTATCATGTTAATTACTGGAATATTTATACTATATTATACAGTTTATTAGGGCATATATTAAGATGTACACATGTTTTCTCTAAATAATTTCCAAAAATTAAATTTCTAAATACTGAGGGGTTAACGAAAATTTTGCTGTTTTAGTATTCTTATTAATTTAAAAATCTGTATCTGCTATTAAAAGTAATGAAAATTTAAATCAAATAATCTTTGAAAATTTTTATAGAAAACAATATCTAAACAGTTTCAGACATTAAAAATTATATAATTTTTTAAAATGCAAATAAAACTTATACAAAATAGAAAGTTTAATTTCTCTTATTTTCATTTCTTCAAAACTTAAAATAACTGCCGAAAATTCGCGTTGAATAGAAAAAAGAGAAACCATATTTCTAATCACATGAACTTTCACAGCGTATATATATATATATATATATATATATATATATATATATATATATATATATATATATATATATATATATATATATATATATATATATATATATATATATATATATATATATATATATATAATATATATATATATATATATATATATATATATATATATATATAGTATTAGGTTTCCTCGAGATTATCTGTCTCGGTATTAAGCATACCAAAAATGTCTTAAATAAACGAAATAGTGAGTGAAAACAGATCAAAGATGAAGTTAAAATATTCAAAGACAGAATAATGAAAAATATTATAATTTTAATAACGAACGTTTTCTAAAAATATTACTATGGAAGAGATTTACAAAAAAGAGATATACAAAGAAAATTACGTGAAACCTAAAAAATGTATTTGAAGTTGTTGCTTTGTTTTATTAAAGACTAATAAAAATAAATTATGGAAATTGATTGAAATGTTAAGCCTTAATCAGTACAATGAAAATTACATTGAGCTATAGAAAGATATGTACACTAGAATCTTGGCAATACGACACCCGATTATTCGGAAGTTAAGCCATCCATACAATTTTATTGTTCTATTTTTGAAAAATTTAATGAATTTAAAAATTTAAGGAACACGGTTGAAAAAAGAATATAGCAGGAAGAAAGGGTTATCAGATATCGTAAGCAACAAGACATATTATATCTTCAAAATCAACGTGATATTGCCCTCAAAAAATATAACAATCGTTGGAGTTTGTTAAAAATTAAATAAAGATGTAAATTGATTGAATTTTCTGTTTAAAATTTTTAGTTTATTTCCACAGAAAAGAAAACCTTAAAATGTGAAATAACCAGGCCCCTACAAAATTTTAATCAATGATTGTTTTTTAAAGGTTCTCACTTTTATGCGAATTCAAACTTTTCCATGTTCCGGAAAAAACGAGACCGGACAGAAAAATTGTATAATTTATACCTAACAATTGTGACGTACTAGAAATAGTAGAGCATGAATATCGTATATATAGAAAACTAAAATGTTAGCAGAAATATCTTTAAGTGCATCAATGCAATTAATGCAAAGCTATTAATATTCTATTTTACTACTATTATGAAAATTACATGCATATGAATGATATTCCTTATAATTTAACTTTATAGAACTACTAGATGGAACTATATTGAAGTGTAACATTTGGTCATTTGTAAGTATTAACTTATATTATGGAAACCTGATTAAAACCATTGGTTTATTAATTCCGTTCATCAATGAACTTTACGTAACATACAACAAATCAACAGTTTATATTAGGTAATATTTGATAAGATTAGATTATAAATTTCAATTAGATAAATAATTTAATTGTCATTTTCTACAATAATATAATAAAATTAAAATAGTCACAACAAATAAATTACAAAAATAAGGATATATTTCAATTTCTAGTGGTAATAGACAAAATCAAGAAACAAAAAAAATATTGATATGACCACTTTTTACCGAAAGCAACTGAAATTTGTGTTTATTTTATTAAAATTGAAACCATTAAGGATGAATTGTATGTTTAAATCATTTTGAACACATTAGAAAAAATAAAATTCAACAATAAGCTCAATATTAAAAATTAAATATATTAAAAATTTATGAAAACATTTCTAAAAACATCCGAAAACATTTAAATAAAGAACATAATAAATAATAAACATTTTAAAATTTAAGATATATGAAATAACAATAGTAAAATGAAAAACTTACTTTCTTTAAAATAACGGAATTATTTGTTGAGAGTTTAAAATTTAAATTTGACCAAATTAAAACAATTGTTCAAACGCCAAGTTTACACGCAATGAATTTGTTTCTAAATGATTAATATATTTTGTAATCGATAAAATGTATTTAATTATTTTTAATTTTCTAA
The DNA here is from genome assembly GCA_959609185.1 of Schmidtea polychroa. NCBI lineage: Eukaryota > Metazoa > Platyhelminthes > Tricladida > Dugesiidae > Schmidtea > Schmidtea polychroa. Next base: position 17,886 of record CAUHTR010006045.1, read on the forward strand.
TATACTTGAAATTTATTAATTTAAAACAAAATTTTTTAGTTAGTTATCCGAAAACCATTAAAATTTTTTTTTATTTTCAGAATCAATTAATGAATTAGAAATTTAATGAAAAACTTTGTCACAATTGACTATCGATGGATTTAAATATCCTCCAAATTTAATATCGTCTAACACATTTTAAAGTTTTAATGAGCCAAGAACAGATGACATTAATGATTGGTTTTTTAGGACGATAATGTCACCAACACCAAATAATTCAAAATTAGATAAAACATTAAGAAAAAACAAGAAAAAGAAAACGAATTTAATAAATAATAATGGAAACACCTCAAGTACTGCAAAAATATCATATATAAAATCAACAGACTACCAAATTCTTGTTATAATTAATTGTTATAATTAATTTGATGAGTTGTTAAATTTAAAATGTCCAAATATTTACAATAAGAATATTGAAAATTCAAAATCAAGAAATCATCGAATTAAAATTTGAAAACGGATCAGGTGGATCATGACGAGAACGGTTCAGAATATATTCAGAAAAAGTCGAAATGCAAAGAAAACGTACAAAAACGGAAAATCATTAATGGTTGGTCGCAGGTAATCCATATTTACCCGCTGGTGTCGTTTCCGACACAACCCAAGATAAGATGACTTGTTTAGCCATCCGACACCCGTTGAGTGATCAACGTTGGTAATGTGTTGCATGGGTGAATACTTGCGAGAAGTGAGTGTACCACTGTACACTATATAATAGTCGAGCATTCAAATGGGTTTGCGGGCTGCCGATAGAAGGTGGCATGTGTCCGACTTACGTTTATGTCCCTTGCTTTGGTTATTTTCTCCTGAATGGCTCGGTAACTAATATCAATTATAATAATCGAAGTTTTAACCAATTCATTTTTAGCACTTGATCTACATACTAAAACCTTTTATTATTCGGTGATGATGTTTCACCCAAGACATTATATTGTCTCCCTGAATATAAGTTTTCCAATTATCAATCTAGCCGATACAGGAATTTAACTTTTGTTTTTCCCTGTTCATTTTTTAAGAAAACATTTTTCCTATTTTTAATTCAAAATTTTTATATTAAACGAGTTAAAATAAATATTTTCACGTTTTCACATTGGATGTGCTTAATTCAGTTTTACACACTGTTACTGTTACTTCCTTCAGTTTTCTTTAATAGATTGGTTTAAACATCACCATAGCGAGAGAATAATTGAATTATTTCTAGTAAAATTCCCTATGAAGTTCCTACATTTGAAGATTCATAATTCTATGAACTCGAAAAGGTAAATTATTTCAAACAAGTATTGTCGTTACTTCTGTTATATGTCGCAACATTCTGTGCCAATAATTTTTCACATTGTTAATTTCTTGCCTTTGTTTCATTGATAGTAAACTTATCTAAAAGTTTTCATGTTGTGTTGACTCTTAGTGTTCTTCAACACCTTGTTAAATGCGCCCAATGTCAGATGTTCCTCTTACAAAAGTTAAATAACAGCTTGATGTATCAAAAATTCAGTTCGATTGACAGTAATAAACATACGTTTTGGTGAATATATGCTCATTATATTTAAAGTAATACTTTTCGTTGAAGCTTCTGTTTCATTGTGTCCTAGACAAATTTTAAGAAGGACTCATTAGTCAGCTTCAGTAAAACTTCCTTTGGAAGAATTTAGTTTCCTGCTTGAATCGATTCAGGATTAATATCGGGATCTGTTTAGTTTTGATAATTATTGCCTTAAGCATGTGATTTGTTTTTATAAGAACTACAAGCGGGTAAATTATTTAAATCGGCCGTTTTAAAAAATATTGATAATTTAGCAACTTCTCTTAAAACATCCTTTTCTACTTACTTTTTTCTTTTTTGAAATCCCTAACTACCTACAATAAAAATATATTTTGGAAACTTTTAATAATCAATTTTTTTATAATACTTTTAAAAGTTTTCAAAACCATTTTTTTAAATTATTTTTTGTTGTAAAATTATATTAAATTAAATTTTATTATTTATGTTGCGACCAGTGGCGGAACTAGTGGACGCATGACCATGCATGGCGGGAGACCACCATCTTAGTTTTGTTTATTGGTGCTTAACTTACATCTTTATATACGAATTCAAGGGTTATATTATTATTATTATTATTATTATTATTATTATTATTATTATTATTATTATTATTATTATTATTATTATTATTATTATTATTTAGTTAATTTTGATAACGTTGTGCGTTGTGTTTGTATACAAATTAGATTGAACTAGTCAAAAGTTAAAACTTATTGCGTATATAGCTTCATAAATTAACTTTTAAGTGTAAGTTCTCATAAATACCAAATATGTTTAAGTTTATTTTGTTAAATAAAAAAAATATATTGGCGGAAAAATATTTCCTTTGTGGGCGGTCCAAATTTTGAAGTTCCACCACTGATTGCAATCTCAATTAATACAATAATTTATAATTATATGTCGATGAATCCAAAAACACATTGGACCAAGCAATTTAGACTAAATTTTATTTTACAGTTTAACTGACTTTGTATTATTTTTAGTATTATTTTAAATGTTTGTTTTGTTTAAATGATTTTGTAAAATTTATAACTGTTATTTTACTAAGTTATTTAATAAAATAATAGTCATAAGTTGACAATTTTTACTGACTATTTAGGTGCTTATAATTAGTCCTATTTATCTAAAAAATAATAATTTTATCTTTTGTATATTTTAAGAAAATTTGGCAAATCGAAAAATATTTTTAAGCTTTTTATAACTTTACTTGGTAAATTCTCATACAATTTTGAAATGGAGTTGAGATGTGCATTCGAACAGCAACACCAAGATACATTGTGCAAACCACTTTATAAGGTTTCTGATATAAGATCACTAGAGTCCAGAACGATACCTGGGGAACCGACCTGAAGCGTACAAAGATATAACTGCTTGAATTGAAACATACATCATTGTTATTCCCGTTAACTCTCATTTTCATTATCANCCAACAAATCTCACGCAGGGGTAGATCTTCCAACGGGAGATGTCCCTTTCTGGTACGTTCGATTTTTCAAATTGTTTATTTTCTACTAACTTTAATGTTTCCTTTTTCGCTCTCGTCAAACTTCTATTTTCTTTTCTTCGACCAACTGGCAGTTTTGTTTTCTTGCCAGTTGCTTTTATACCCACTTGGTAATTGACTTTATTTTTGCCAATTAGTTTTTTGGTCTTACTTCCCCCGGGCTTCCTCTTGTAGGTCTAATTCAATTTAAGGGAATTGGCTCATTTTCTTTGACGGCTCTTGTCACTTTTATCTTATCCGGCTAAATTAATTGCCTTCCCAAAATTGGATTTCTCCATTAGCTCGGGTTTCCCATTAGCTCGGGTTTCCCATTAGCTCGGGTTCTCCATTAGTTAATTAATTTTTAATTAATTTTTGTTTTTTGTAATTTATTCCTTTTAGGGACCCCCCATTGATTTTATTTTATTATAGCTGAACTCGTCTCATTATTTAGCATCCGCCCATACCAGTTTCCCCCGGAAAATATTCATTTTTAAAATTTTTGATTTTTAATTAATATTTTGTACTTTAAATTTTTATTTTGAATTTGGTGTTTTTATCGATTTTCACCTCATTTTTGTGCCTCTCTTGTTGAACCCCAACATAATAATAAAAAACTAAAAATTCAACAAATTATCTTGCCTCGCGTCTGTGGGCTCAACCCAACAGAAAATACTCATTGCGCACACAGAAGCTATCAATAATTAAACTCATGATTGACTATTACTCTCTCATAATTCGTGAGATACTATAATTGGGAATTTCAAGTTTATTGATACACTCATACCTCGCTATACGGCTGCTCTTTATACGGCTTTTCGCTATAACGGACTACTTTAATTACGGCACTTTTTCGATTTACGGCCTAAAATGTTTCGTTATACGGCCAAAAAAAGTGTGAATTGTGTATGTGAAAGTGTATGGAATTGTATCAAAATATTTGATTCGTTATGCGGCGTTTCGCTTTGGGGCCAACTTTCCTGGAACGTATCTAGGCCGTAAAGCGAAATAAACGCTACTTCAAATAAATTATTGGAAGTTATGAGTGAGGTTGAATCAAATATTGAATTAGAAGATAAGCAGATATAAAATAATGTAGTTGATATAGCAATTATAAAAGAAAATTGCATTACAAATGATAAAACAATAAACTATGATAAAATTGAAAAAAATACAATTAGTTTTGAGAATGTGTTTGAACAGAACACTGGAAAAGGATATATTATAATCTCGAAATAAAAATTAAAATAATTCCTCTGAAAAAATGTCTCTAACCGATTAAGTTATAGCAGTATTTTAGTCAACCTAACCAACTTATATGAAATGAAGCTGCTCATGGGAAAACTGACAAGTATAAAGTATTTTTCTATATTGAAACTTTTCAATGGTTTTTGTTTTCTCAGTGTAGTAGTAAAGAAACCCCTAAGTTTGATTTCATAAACAAAATTCGTTTTTATTTATAATCGTTTTTTATTATCCTTAGACAATGGCTTACAAATTTCGATGAAAACTGTGATTCAT